>WNWK01004217.1:20000-145534 GCA_009830355.1 Cherax destructor | reverse complement strand
CCTAACAACATCCTCAACTGAGCTAGAGAAAAATTTCCCTACACCTGCCCTGGATAAGTGAACCCCATCCCTGGCATACATGTCGTTTCGGCCATAGAAGTGGCCCTCAGTTGTTAATGAATGGGACTGCATTATCCTTACAGTGTTTGCCCAGCCAGCAATTTATCCCAAAGTCGCTCTGGACAGCCATTCATTTCCAACACCCTTCTTGGAAAAATGCCACATATAACAGGGGCTCCCCCCCTTCTTCCTAATGATGTCTATTGTTGCCTTATACCTTCTAACTAAATCCTCACTTCTACGCTTGGCTACATCATTGCCTCCAGCACTGAGGCAGATAATGGATTTATCCCATTACCATGCATGATGTTGTCAAGTCGACTCCCATAATGTCTTCCTTCCTATCTTTCAAGCAGAATGCCCTATCCATATATCTAACTTGGCTATCCCCAACAACAACAATGTTTTACCTTCCTTGGTACAGTTCGTCGTGATATTCCCAGTAGTCGACTCACATTCGTCTGGAAGCACAGAAAAGGAGTTCGAAGTTTCCACAGCAGTCTCTTTCTTCTTGTGTTACTACCTCTCCATTCGTCTTCTTGATCTTCAACTTCGTCCCATGCTGTCCGGTCACTGCCCAGGTTTCCTTCTTGACCTGAGGACTCACAACGGGAGGACTACTCGAATCCTCTTGTTTTCCTCCGTCAATCCCCTGTATCTCTAGCTTCGCTACCCTCAATTCCTCCTTAAGCTGCTGGTAAAGTTGCTCAATGGGGGCATCTTGATTCAGTCCACAGGAGTACACTAGACACGCTTCATGTGAGCTAGAACAGGTCGTTTGGGAAATTTCATTTTTTTGAATTTACTGAATCACTGAACTACGGATTGTTGAATATATTATATATATAATATATCAATATTATATATCTATATATATATATTACATATATCTATGTATATCCATTCTTACGGTAAAAAACAAAAAATTTTTTGTAAAAGGGGGCCCTTTAAAAATATTGTTATGTGCAGACATGTCCAATGTATCTGGTTAGGCGTTAGATAGGTTGCAGCATGTAGCTTAAAACTTTTATAATTCCTCCATGTACAGTATATAAGTGAAAAAGTTTAGATTTTGCCACCGAAGTGGTTAGTTTATTGTGCACCCATATCCATCCTGTGGACGGTAGCGCAAGAGCATAGGATACACAAAGGCCTAGGACTAGGCCCAAAAGGGTTAAAAATTTTACATTTGGATTTATATCTACATTTCACTGATCTGTTAAAAAGCAAATTTAGGAAATTGCTTAGTAAAATTGGTATCTTTTTTTCATTAATAAGATATCTTGACATGTCACATAGGTTATTATACTGTTATCTCTATATTCCTGACAGTGAATTGCACAATTTAAGACAGTAAATGCCTGATCACATAATTTGCATTTAGTTTGATCATCATCTGTGTTCTCCCAAACTGCCAGAAGTACTTGTAGCCAAGCCTAAGCCTGGCCACTACAACATCAGTCAGTGTTCACATTGCAAGTTGCTCCATAAACATACTTATCTACGTTCATGTTATCATAGTGGGTTATAGATCTCAGGCTTCTAATTGTATTCCTATAACATTTATTTTCATTATTTACTTCTCTCCTAATATTATTCCTAATGCTAGACACAGATATATCAAAGTTATATTCTACATTCTCCTTCTGGGTACTCTTCTTGGCTAACATATCAACTTTATCATGAAGGAGTAATCCAATGTGTGATGGAATCCATAGCAATTGTACATTAATTCCTTTGTCCCGGATTTTTTGAGCATGTATACCTGGCTTCTCCAATGAGCATGCTGTTAGTCATTATGTGAGTCAAGAACCTTAAGTGATGACATAGAATCAGTAATGATGATAGAGTCAAGCTCAGTGTCATAAGTTAGCTTTAGCGCCACTAGCATTGCAAACAGTTCAGTTTGCAGTGTAGACGCAGCTAACAAATTGTATTGTTTTTACAGTATAGCGCCCCATCCCTTCTATACACTGTATAACTCTAATGTGACATTTTATTGTGGCAACGTTTCGCTCTCCAGGAGCTTTTTCAAGCCGTTACAAGCAATACATGGACACAGAAGGTATATATATATATATACTCTCAAAGTGAGAGTATATATATACGTTGCCACAATAAAATGTCACATTAGTTGCATTTGTGTCCTTTTACTTAACATATTGTGGGTAATTCTAGCAATATTAATACATACTGTATAACTCATACACTTATGTGAACTAGTCACTCGCCACACACCCACTATCACAACCATTTTTCAGGAAGAACAGTGTGAAGGACACTTGAACCATGACTCACGGTATATACCTGCCCCCCTCCCCCCACATTCACCACCACAAACCTATCTGCTACACACACTCACACATCATCCTCTTAGTATTACGTATTCTATTCTCTTTTCTTATGAGTTTTCTTTTAACATTTCTATCATTCTTCAACTTACCTTACCTTTGATATACCTTTGAAGAGTTTCGAGAGTATCTACTCTCTGAGCCCGGCCATGGGCCAGGCTCGTCTGGTGCTTGCCTGGTCAACCAGGCTGTTGCTGCTGGAGGCCCGCTGCCCCACATATCCATCACAGCCTGGTTGATCTGGCACCTGGTGAAGATATTTGTCCAGTTTCCTCTTGAAGGCTTCTACACTGGTTCCAGCCGTGTTTCGGATATCTTCTGGTAAGATGTTGAATAGTCTGGGACCCCGGATGTTAATACAGTGCTCCCGTATTGTCCCCACCGCACCCCTGCTCCTCACTGGGTTTATTTTACACTTTCTCCCATATCTCTCACTCCAGTATGTTGTTATGGCAGTGTGCAGATTTGGGACCAGGCCCTCAAGTACTTTCCATGTATATATTATCATGTATCTCTCTCTCCTCCGCTCCAATGAGTACATGTTCAAGACTTGAAGGCGTTCCCAATAATTTAGATGTTTCAATGGCTCAATGTGAGCCGTAAACGATCTCTGGATTTGTTCCAGCTCTGCTATTTCTCCTGCCCTGAACGGGGCCGTCAGCACTGAGCAGTATTCTAAGTGAGGGAGCACTAGCGATTTGAATAGTGTCACCATCGGCATTATTTCCTTGTTTTGAAAGTTCTCAATACCCACCCCGTCATCTTCCTGGCTGTTGTGATCTTTGTCTTGTTATGGTCTTTAAACGACAGATCAGCAGACATAATTATTCCCAAGTCCTTTACGTGTTCCTTTCGTTCTATGTGGTGACCCTCTTGCGTTTTGTATATAGTGTTCCTTTTGAGTTCTTCATTTTTCCATACCTAAGCAGCTGAAACTTATCACCATTGAACGTCATGTTGTTCTCCACTGCCCATTGGAAGACCTTGCTTATGTCCTCCTGTAATTTTTCAGTGTCCTCTACCGTAGTGACTTTCATGCTTATTTTAGTGTCATCTGCAAATGATGATACAAAAGTGTGCTGGGTGTTTTTATCTATGTCTGCTATGAGGATGAGAAACTTGTTCCTCTTACTTTCAAGAAAATAAAATCATAAGAATATAGGAACACTGCAGTAGGCTTATTTTCCCACGGTGACGGTCTCTCACCCACTCGTCTAGCTGTCTAACTCATTTTCAAAGCTACCAAGAAGCTAGTTTTTAATGAGGCTACTTGAGGGCGTCTTCTCACGTTTTCTGTTACCTCTGTTACGAGGCGTACTACTGTAGTCTTCCAAACCACACACTGTCATCACTTACTGCTGGAGAGATACGGAGGAAGTTTAAAATAAACTCAGTATAAAGTAGGGGCGCCATAGGCACAATTAGAGAACACTGTTAACATCCGTGGTCCATGACGTTTACTTTTACGGAGAAAAGATGGAAATCTTCAAAAGAAAATTAAACCAGTTCCTGCAGGATGTGCTGGCTATGTAGGCCTGCAGGTTGCGGGTTACAGGAGCCTACCTGATAAGATCAACCAGGCTGTGATGGATATGTGGGGCAGCGGGCCACCAACAGCTACATCCTGGTTGAAAAGGCAAATACCAGACGAGCCTGGCCCAGGGCCGGGCTTCGGAAGTAAAGAAACTCTCGGAACTCATCAAAGGTATGAAGGTAAGGCGGCCATCAGTGGTATGGTTTGTAAACAATCGTGTCATTACGATTTCATGAGTCAAGTCACATGTATCAATAAGTGTGAAGGTACCAGGACTTTTCAACGTCTCCCCCCCTTCATACATCAGGGCGATTATCAACAGACCTCTACAGACCTCTCTGGCTGCTCTCAAGAAAGAACTAGACAAGTTTCTTAAGTCAGTGCCTGATTGGCCAGGTTGTGGTACTGATGTTGGACTTCGTGCGGCTAGCACCAACAGTCTGGTTGAGGAGGTCGTCCATGAAAGGCCTGCTCTGGGACCAGGTAAGGCTTTGACCTCGGAACACACTCCAGGTAGAAGAAATGCAACAGTTGCAGTGCAATGAAAAAACTTCCCCGGGTGAAACGCACGACTACACATAGCGGGCAACCTCAGTTCCATTTGTAGTCCAGACTAACAGCGATGAGGTAGCAAGTAATCTACATGACACATGTGCAACAGTTGGGTATATACCTTTACCTTTGATATACCTCTGATGAATTCTCAGAGTTTTTCTACTTTCGGAGCCCGGCCTTGGGCCAGGCTCGTCTGGTGCTTGCTTAATCAACCAGGCTGTTTGCTGTTGGAGGCCCACTGTCCTGCATATCCATCACAGTCTGCTCGATCTGGCACCTGGTGAAGATACTTGTCCAGTTTCCTCTTGAAGACTCCTACGCTTGTCCCAGCAGTGTTTCTGATATCTTCTGGTAAAATGTTGAATAATCTGGGACCACTAGGCTTATCTTTATTGTTGAAACGTTTCGCCTACGAGGTAAGCTTCTTCAGTCAATTACAGAGAATGTAGATGAATGGTTCAGAGAACCGACAAGTTGATAAATTAGACACATATGCAACACTTGGGTATCTTTATTGAGGAAACGTTTCGCCACACAGTGGCTTCATCAGTCCAAAACAAAGTAGAAAGGAGAGGAGTTTAAGGTAATCAGTCCCTCGGCCTGGAGTCGATGTGTTCAGTCCATCAACTTGTAGTAAGTACAGCATAGGACAAAAGAAGTTGCTTATATACTGTAGTCAGGTGAGGTGAAGCAGGAGGAGGCGGGGTCATAGTGGTACCATCCACTAGTCGACAGTATATAAGCAACTTATTTTGTCCTATGCTGTACTTACTACAAGTTGATGGACTGATTACCTTAAACTCCTCTCCTTTCTACTTTGTTTTGGACTGATGAAGCCACTGTGTGGCGAAACGTTTCCTCAATAAAGATACCCAAGTGTTGCATATGTGTCTAATTTATTAATTACAGAGAATGGATTGTTGCCAGCAGAAGTGACAAGGTAGTAAACATGGTGTAATCAATACATCAACCGTGGAGAAATAGTTTGAGCGGGGAATCAGTCCCTCAGCTCGGAAGCGAGTTCAGCTCAATGGTCAGGAACAAAATGAAGCTGAACCATGAGAATGTTGTCTTAAATACTGTCGAAGGTGAGAGACAGGTCCCTCTGGAATCCAACCTTCTTCACTCATAACTACTAGTACGTGTTGACGTTGTGGAAGATGTCCTCTGTACCCAGATACCGTTGTGTTGCTGTGTCTGACAGAATTCTTGAAAATGGTATAAAATGCCGACAAGTTAATTAGTAAGACACACGTGCAACAGCTGGGTATCAAAGATACTGTCATCGGTATCGGTGGTATCGGCAAATTTTGACGGTAACGGTATCGGCAAAAATTCTGGTATGGTCCCATCCCTACTTAAAACTTTGCCGATATTAAAGTTGGGAAATACAAGATAGCACGCTGGGGCTGCGATAAAGAATCTGTGCACGAAATGTCCAAAGATCTAGACACAAACAAGCTTCCAGTATAGATAACGTCTCTAATGTTTGGTAAAAGGAGAGAGAGATGCGCAACTAATACATTTAATTGTGGCAACGTTTCGCTCTCCAGGAGCTTTGTCAAACCGTTACAAACTATACTCTCTGTGTCCTTGTATTGATGGCAACGGATTGACAAAGGTCTTGCAGAGCGAAACGTTGCCATAATAAAATGTCCCATTAACTGCACTTGTGTCCTTTTATGTAACATACGGTCGGTAATTCTACCAGTATTATCTCTATTATCAGGGCGTCATCTAATGTGTGGACTCGCATACAAAGATCATCTATAGTGACCCAATGTGGGGCGCACGCCCGATAGGGAGGCAATTTGAATGTTTTGTGGGCAATTTTAATGTTTTGTGGGCAATTTAAATTTTCTGTGGGCAATCTGAATGTTTTGTGGGAAATTTAAATGTTTTGGGGGCAATTTGAATGTTTGAATTTTTTTGTATCATCATTTGCAGATGACACTAAAATAAGCATGAAAGTCACTACGGTAGAGGACACTGAAAAATTACAGGAGGACATAAGCAGGGTCTTCCAATGGGCAGTGGAGAACAACATGACGTTCAATGGTGATAAGTTTCAGCTGCTTAGGTATGGAAAAAATGAAGAACTCAAATGGAACACTATATACAAAACTCGAGAGGGTCACCACATAGAACGAAAGGAACACGTAAAGAACTTGGGAATAATTATGTCTGCTGATCTTTCTTTTAAAGACCATAACAAGACAAAGATCACAACAGCCAGGAAGATGACGGGGTGGGTATTGAGAACTTTCAAAACAAGGGAAATAATGCCAATGGTGACACACATTAAATCGCTAGTGCTCCCTCACTTAGAATATTGCTCAGTGCTGACGGCCCCGTTCAGGACAGGAGAAATAGCAGAGCTGGAACAAATTCAGAGATCGTTTACGGCTCACATTGAGCCATTGAAACATCTAAATTATTGGGAACGCCTTCAAGTCTTGAACATGTACTCATTGGAGCGGAGGAGAGAGAGATACATGATAATATATACCTGGAAAGTACTCGAGGGCCTGGTACCAAACCTGCACACTGCCATAACAACATACTGGAGTGAGAGATATGGGAGGAAGTGTAAAATAAACACAGTGAGGAGCAGGGGTGCGGTGGGGACAATACGGGAGCACAGTATTAACATTCGGGGTCCCAGACTATTCAACATCTTACCAGAAGATATCAGAAACACGACTGGAACCAGTGTAGCCTTCAAGAGGAAACTGGACAAGTATCTTCACCAGGTGCCAGATCAACCAGGCTGTGACGGATATGTGGGGCAGCGGGCCTCCAGCAACAACAGCCTGGTTGACCATGCAAGCACCAGACGAGCCTGTCCCATGGCCGGGCTCAGAGAGTAGAAAAACTCTGAAAACTCTTCAAAGGTATTTGGTGGGTAATTTAAATGTTTTGATGAGCAATTTAAATGTTTTGATGGGCAACTTGAATGTTTTGTGGGCAATTTAAATGTTTTGGGGGCCAATTTGAAAATAGTACAATAAAACAGAATTTATACAAAAACATTTCTCATAAAGAAAATATATTTTAAAATCCCAATTATACATATAATTATATTTATTCGCAACATACATCCAGAGTTACATTTTATATTTTGCTAAAGCGAGTCTAATAATACTAACTGACAACTCATTTGGGCAGCCATATTGTGTGTAGTCTACACGCGCGCGCGTGTAGACTACACACAAGACTAGCGCGGGCGCGCGTGTAGACCACACAAGACTAGGGCGGGCGCGCGTGTAGACAACACACAAGACTAGCGTGGGCGCGCGTGTAGACTACACACAAGACTAGCGAGGGCGCGCGTGTAGACCACGCAAGACTAGCGTGGGCGCGCGTGTAGACTACACACAAGACTAGCGAGGGCGCGCGTGTAGACTACACACAAGACTAGCGAGGGCGCGCGTGTAGACCACGCAAGACTAGCGAGGGCGCGCGTGTAGACCACGCAAGACTAGCGTGGGCGCGCGTGTAGACTACACACAAGACTAGCGAGGGCGCGCGTGTAGACCACGCAAGACTAGCGTGGGCGCGCGTGTAGACTACACACAAGACTAGCGCGGGCGCGCGTGTAGACCACACAAGACTAGCGCGGGCGCGCTAGTCTTGAAAGAGTGACTTTCAAAGAAAGTATTTTACAGCTTCTCTTTGATGAAATGTCCGGGAATAAGGATACAAACAGAAATTTACATGAAGAAGTATATGATTCAACACCCAAAATTTTTTTATATTGGGGGGGGGGTAAAATTTTTGAGGTGTCGAGGTTGGGCGTGACGCAAAAAAGGTTGGGTACCACTGAATTATTATTATTAATTATTAGTGACTAAGACCCGCGTCAGGGAACACTTGTCTTGTTTCCTGACGAACCTTACCTAACCTATTATTATTGTTATTATTGTATACTGACGTGGCTGCTGCCTTGAACCGGCTGTCATCAGTCTGGACAATACAGGCGTTGATAAGACACCTGTGCAACCAAAATTGCACAATACTTTGACTGGAACAATACACAAATAACCCGAACATAGGAGAGAGAAATTTACGACGACGTTTCGGTCCCCGAGACTTCGTCGTAAGTTCCTCTCTGTCCTATGTGCGGGTTATTTGTGTAAGACACCTTTGATATACCTTTGATACCTTTGAAGAGTTTCGAGAGTATCTACTCTCTGAGCCCGGCCATGGGCCAGGCTCGTCTGGTGCTTGCCTGGTCAACCAGGCTGTTGCTGCTGGAGGCCCGCTGCCCCACATATCCATCACAGCCTGGTTGATCTGGCACCTGGTGAAGATATTTGTCCAGTTTCCTCTTGAAGGCTTCTACACTGGTTCCAGCCGTGTTTCGGATATCTTCTGGTAAGATGTTGAATAGTCTGGGACCCCGGATGTTAATACAGTGCTCCCGTATTGTCCCCACCGCACCCCTGCTCCTCACTGGGTTTATTTTACACTTTCTCCCATATCTCTCACACAGTATGTTGTTATGGCAGTGTGCAGATTTGGGACCAGGCCCTCAAGTACTTTCCATGTATATATTATCATGTATCTCTCTCTCCTCCGCTCCAATGAGTACATGTTCAAGACTTGAAGGCGTTCCAATAATTTAGATGTTTCAATGGCTCAATGTGAGCCGTAAACGATCTCTGGATTTGTTCCAGCTCTGCTATTTCTCCTGCCCTGAACGGGGCCGTCAGCACTGAGCAGTATTCTAAGTGAGGGAGCACTAGCGATTTGAATAGTGTCACCATCGGCATTATTTCCTTGTTTTGAAAGTTCTCAATACCCACCCCGTCATCTTCCTGGCTGTTGTGATCTTTGTCTTGTTATGGTCTTTAAACGACAGATCAGCAGACATAATTATTCCCAAGTCCTTTACGTGTTCCTTTCGTTCTATGTGGTGACCCTCTTGCGTTTTGTATATAGTGTTCCTTTTGAGTTCTTCATTTTTTCCATACCTAAGCAGCTGAAACTTATCACCATTGAACGTCATGTTGTTCTCCACTGCCCATTGGAAGACCCTGCTTATGTCCTCCTGTAATTTTTCAGTGTCCTCTACCGTAGTGACTTTCATGCTTATTTTAGTGTCATCTGCAAATGATGATACAAAAGTGTGCTGGGTGTTTTTATCTATGTCTGCTATGAGGATGAGAAACAGCAGAGGTGCCAGGACAGTGCCTTGGGGCACTGAGCTTTTGACCTCGCTGATGCTGGATCTTGCCCTGTTCACTACTACTTTTTGTGTTCTTTGTGTTAGGAACTCAAAAATCCATCTGCCTACCTTCCCCGTAATGCCTATGGCCCTCATTTTGTGCGCTATCACTCCACACATGCAACAGTTAGGTATCTTTATTCGGAAACGTTTCGCCCACACAGTAGGCTTGTTGAAACGAGCACAGAGGCGGCAGAGATGTGAAGACTATGTAATGAGTCCATCACCAATAAAACGTTTTGGAATAAAGATACCTAACTGTCTTATTTATCTAGCTTGACGGTATGTATATCATTATCATATAGACGTACACAACACCGCCAGTTGAGTTGCAAATGGTATAAAATACCGAAACCTATCGTATCTTCACCAGGTGCCAGATCAACCAGGCTGTGACGGATATGTGGGGCAGCGGGCCTCCAGCAGCAACAGCCTGGTTGACCAGGCAAGCACCAGACGAACCTGGCCCATGGCCGGACTCAGAGAGTAGAGAAACTCTGCAAAGGTATATCAAAGGTATGGAGCTGAACTCTTCTCCAGGCTGAGGGACTGACCACCTCAAATACTTTTTCTTCTCCAAGGTTGTTTCATTACTACCGCTTCCTTTGTATTTGACTGAAGAAGCCTACTGCGTAGGCGAAACGCTTCACGATTTTCAGCTAAGCTGTTCCTGGACCGCCAAGACACGGCTGTAGGGTAAAGCCATTTAACCCCCTACCCCCCCGCTGCAAATGTTTTCCCCGGCTGATACCCAAGTTTTCCCTCACGCTGTATTGTATATCAGTGGTAGAACAACCCCACAACTCTCTCAAAACACAATATGAGGTTGATGACATTTTCTTTATTGAAAAGACGTTTCGCCCATCAGGAACTTTATCATTTCCTCCTAGTAGGAATTGATAGTCCCTTGTGAACGAAACAGCTTCTCAATAAAATGCTATAAACCAAATATAGTCTTATTAACAGTGTTTTGTAGTGGATTGATAAAGTTTCTGGTGAGCGAAACGTTTCTATGAAAACGTTCCAAATATTGTACACTTGTCTAATTTATACATTTACGGGTATTATATACCTCGTGTGGTAGTGAAGTCACAGGTAACACTTATACACTTGTTCTGGTAACATTATTTGAAGGTTATGCGAAGATGACGCCTGGTAACACGCACTCAACAATTAAGTCAGGCCTCGGCCAGTGCTGGGAACAGGGGCTTAGCGGCAGCGGCGGCGGCGGCGGCGGCGGCGACAGCGGCGGCACTGGTGGTGGTAGTGATAGTAGTAGTGGTAACAGTAGTAGTAATAGTAGTAACAGTAGTAGTGATAGCAGTAACAGTAGTAGTAATAGCAGTAGTAGTGGTAACAGTAGTAGTGGTAACAGTAGTAGTAATAGTAGTAGTAATAGTAGTAGTAACAGTAGTAGTGGTAACAGTAGTAATAGTAGCAGTAGTAGTGATAACAGTAGTAGTGGTAACAGTAATAGTAGTAGTAGTAGTAATAGTAGTAGTAACAGTAGTAGTGATAGCAGTAGTAGTGGTAACAGTAGTAGTAGTAGTAACAGTAGTAGTAACAGTAGTAGTGATAGCAGTAGTAGTGGTAACAGTAGTAATAGTAGCAGTAGTAGTGGTAAAAGTAGTAATAGTAGCAGTAGTAGTGGTAACAGTAGCAATAGTAGTAGTAACAGTAATAGTGGTGGTGGTAGTATTAAAAAGATAGCTCTAAACTGGTATGGGTTATACAGTACGAGTTAGAACTGGAAATAAGCCATAGTTACATCACAGTACGTGATATAAGAGAAATTTATATTACGAAAATTACAAGGAAATCAAACAGTAACAAAGAATTGTTTATATGTGGTTATGTGGATCATCGCGCCGCCGCCGCCGCCGCCGCCGCCGCCGCGGACAGTCCTAGACCAGACAAGGAAATAGCAATACACAAGTAAGCAATGGTGGCACTTAATGCGGTTCTTTATGGAAAGATGTAACGCAGAAGTTACATATGTAAAGAAGAGTTAATCTAATCTAATTATCTGCTTAAGGCTGGCGGGATTAAAAGGCCATCGAGGGCCATTAAGGCTGCATCTAACTTTCACCACCAGACAAGAATATTTTAATTCTTAAAATAGGGATTAATTTTGGTCCTGCTGCACTGAATCAATTGCATATAGTCACGCGTTGCTTTTCTTCTGGCTTCCCTGGATGACTGTGAATACTCTAGTTTGCTGGTCAGGTGCCGTGACTCTGCTTACCTGTAAGTGCACGCCACTGTTTATACCAGTGTTTCCCTCTGCTCAGGTATCCATACATAGCACATACATGAGTGACAGTGTTAAGGGGACGTAGAATGGCATAAACCTTTAGTTAAGAGATCGCCATTCTCTGGGATGGTTGTATCTCCATATTCTCTATATATAAACATCCCAAGCATAATGTTTACACAATTGTATTGGCGTTGGCTAAAATTTACGGGCTGTCTTATGGGCAAACCTGACCTTCCTCTATACTATATATATATATCTTTTTTTAGCCGTTTCTATTAGCATTGAAAAAACCATCAGTGGTGTAACGTCTATTTCAATAAGTGTATGGTGTGTGTTTATGTTAGCTGGCTGGTCTATGCTACAACTTTGTTGACACTCTCCTTGCTGTGTGAGAGTGCCTCACTCACGATACAAGTAATGGTCAACAAGACAAGTGCTGTGTGCAAGAAACACATGCGGGAACTAGGTCATTTTATTAATAAAATGTCCTAATTACGATAAATGGATCTTTCTTGAGTTCCTCATTGTATATTTTCGTGTTTCCTGTTTTTTGTGTATTGACTCAAGAGACATTGACCATCACTGCTTTCCAGACGAGTACTGCCTTCCAGACGAGTACTGCCTTCCAGACGAGTACTACCTTCCAGACGAGTACTGCCATGACGGTACACTGGTGGTTCAGCCGACCACAACACCCTCAGACTTACTAGGTGCATCCACCGTACTTCCCACCCCCAAACTCAAGTTCCATTAACCGGTTTTTTCTGAATCCCTTAATAGATATTACCATGTCCACACTCTAACACCACGTCCAATCCCAAACACTCAACGCCTGGCGTCTCCGACACTTCCTTCCATCCTACCTCAAGCGAGCCCAACATTTCTACCCTTCATCAGACGTCACTGTGTTAAACGCCAAATAGAATGAAAGGAACAAGTGAAGTACCCAGGTGTAACAGTGTGTGCTGACTATCGTTTAAAGAACATAATAAGGTAATTATCGAAAAAGTCAGAAAAAATCACGGGGTGGATGCTGAGAACTTTCAAAACAAGGGAAATAATGCCAGTAGAAAGACTAACTCAAATCACTTGTGCTCTCTCGCTTGGAGTTCAGTGTTGACGGTTCCGTTCAAGGTAAGAGCACAGTTGAACCAGGCAGATGCAGGGATCATTCACTGTCTGCATAGAAACAATAAACCATTTGAACTACTGAGAATATGTCCAAGTACTGAATATGTACTCTCTGGAGTGGAGGAATGAGAGATATACAAATCTGCATACTTCCATACCATACTAAAGTCAGAGACATGGGGACAAAAATGTAAAATAAACGCAAGTGAAAAGCAGGGGCGCCGTGGGCATCCCAGCTTTTCACTGTATCAACATCCATGAAAGATATATACATATGATGAATTTCAAGAGTTTTTCTAGTTTGGTGCTTGCCTGGTCAACCAGGCTGTTACTGCTGAGCGGCCCACTGGCCCATGTATCCATCAGAGTCTGGTTGATCTGGCACCTGGTGAAGATATTTGTTAAAGAGGAAACCGGATATACACCTAACCAAAATACCAGATCAACCAGGCTGTGATGAATATGTGGGCCAGCAGGACATCAGCAGCAACAGCCTGACTGACCAGACAAGCACCAAACAAGCCTGGCCCAGGACCTGGCTGTGGATATATAAAAACTTACGAAACTCGTCAAAGGTATACAATACCGTAGCAAACTAACACCCGCAATACCCGGACAAGGTATACTCACGTAACAAGGTATACAAACATGACAAGGTATAGCCATGACAAGTTATTTCTTAACAAGTATACACATGACAAGGTATACCTTAAAGACTGTAAACCAAGGTAAAGGTAAACTTTCTACAATAAAATCTCACATTCTTCCACTTCTCGGCACTGGCCTAGCTTTAAGAGGACACTTCTCGGCACTGGCCTAGCTTTAAGAGGACACTTCTCGGCACTGGCCTAGCTTGAAGACACTTCTCAGCACTGGCCTAGCTTGAAGAAGACACTTCTCGGCACTGGCCTAGCTTGAAGAGGACACTTCTCGGCACTGGCCTAGCTTGAAGAGGACACTTCTCAGCACTGGCCTAGCTTGAAGAGGACACTTCTCGGCACTGGCCTAGCTTGAAGAGGACACTTCTCAGCACTGGCCTAGCTTTAAGAGGACACTTCTCAGCACTGGCCTAGCTTTAAGAGGAGACTTCTCAGCACTGGCCTAGCTTGAAGAGGAGACTTCTCGGCACTGGCCTAGCTTGAAGAGGACACTTCTCGGCACTGGCCTAGCTTGAAGAGGACACTTCTCAGCACTGGCCTAGCTTTAAGAGGACACTTCTCAGCACTGGCCTAGCTTTAAGAGGAGACTTCTCAGCACTGGCCTAGCTTGAAGAGGAGACTTCTCGGCACTGGCCTTGCTTGAAGAGGACACTTCTCAGCACTGGCCTAGCTTTAAGAGGAGACTTCTCAGCACTGGCCTAGCTTGAAGAGGACAATTCTCAGCACTGGCCTAGCTTTAAGAGGAGACTTCTCGGCACTGGCCTAGCTTGAAGAGGACAATTCTCAGCACTGGCCTAGCTTTAAGAGGACACTTTAGTATATGTTTGGGTCCGTCAGCTGTACCATTATCATGACGTAGTGGTAATACTGACACTGCAAGCAGAAAAAACGTCCATTTATACGCCACGTCTCGCCCCAAGTACAGCGAAACGTAGTAAATACAGACGTGCTCTGTACATTGTCTTTATAGTATGTTTGTGAGCAAGTCTGTTATGACCCCTCTGGCGTGTCATTCAGGTATATCAGGAACAGTAGTGGTCCTAGTGCTGATCCTTGAGGAACCCCACTAGTTACTATCTCCCATTCTGACCTTTCTTTCTTTACTGTTACTCTCTGTAACAGTAAAGAAGATACAGTAAAGTGTAGGTACCACTCACACACACACACACACACACACACACACACACACGTTAAGAAACTAGAGAAAGTGCAAAGGTTTGCAACAAGACTAGTCCCAGAGCTAAGGGGATTGTCCTACGAAGAAAGGTTAAGGGAAATCGGCCTGACGACACTAGAGGACAGGAGGGTTAGGGGAGACATGATAACGACATATAAAATACTGCGAGGAATAGATAAGGTGGACAGAGACAAGATGTTCCAGAGAGGGGACACAGAAACAAGGGGTCACAATTGGAAGTTGAAGACTCCTATGAGTCAAAGAGATGTTTTCTTCAGTCATAGAGTTGTCAAAAAGTGGAATAGCCTAGAAAGTGACGTAGTGGAGGCAGGAACCATACATATACCTTTACCTTTGATATACCTTTGAAGAGTTTCGAGAGTATCTACTCTCTGAGCCCGGCCATGGGCCAGGCTCGTCTGGTGCTTGCCTGGTCAACCAGGCTGTTGCTGCTGGAGGCCCGCTGCCCAACATATCCATCACAGCCTGGTTGATCTGGCACCTGGTGAAGATATTTGTCCAGTTTCCTCTTGAAGGCTTCTACACTGGTTCCAGCCGTGTTTCGGATATCTTCTGGTAAGATGTTGAATAGTCTGGGACCCCGGATGTTAATACAGTGCTCCCGTATTGTCCCCACCGCACCCCTGCTCCTCACTGGGTTTATTTTACACTTTCTCCCATATCTCTCACTCCAGTATGTTGTTATGGCAGTGTGCAGATTTGGGACCAGGCCTTCAAGTACTTTCCATGTATATATTATCATGTATCTCTCCTCCTCCGCTCCAATGAGTACATGTTCAAGACTTGAAGGCGTTCCCAATAATTTAGATGTTTCAATGGCTCAATGTGAGCCGTAAACGATCTCTGGATTTGTTCCAGCTCTGATATTTCTCCTGCCCTGAACGGGGCCGTCAGCACTGAGCAGTATTCTAAGTGAGGGAGCACTAGCGATTTGAATAGTGTCACCATCGGCATTATTTCCCTTGTTTTGAAAGTTTTCAATACCCACCCCGTCATCTTCCTGGCTGTTGTAAGACGAGGTTTGATAAAGCTCATGGAGCAGGGAGAGAGAGGACCTAGTAGCAATGAGTGAAGAGGCGGGGCCAGGAGCTATGACTCGACCCCTGCAACCACAAATAGGTGAGTACACACTCACACATTCCTAGTCTTGTCTCCTAGACTACTGGTTTATTGAGAATTATTTGTGACGTCTAGTTGTAGATATGAGAAGAACTAGTTTGACTCTGGCTATAGGCAGAACCCATTCTCCTTCGGGAGCCAGAGACGGGTCATCACAAGATTAAGACCCGTGCCTGGAACCCGGTCTTGGCGGACATTATACATACATCAGTGGCTATAGTGGCAGGTGTGTGGAGCTCACTACCCAAGACCCTGATCTTACCCTGCCACCTCTGTCACATACCTGTGACCGCTTTCAAGAGTTTTTTTTTTTTACCCTCGCAGAGACCTTCGGCCAGTCTTGTTGACAATGAGAATACTTCCCAAATGACCTCAATGAAACTAAGCCACACTTGCACTTTTTGAGGTTTTCCCAGGTTATATCTAAATAATTGACTACTAATGTATCCGTGTAACAATTATGTTTATTGTAACTATTGTAAAATGTACAAGAGTCTGAAAACCTATAAGTAGTGAAGGTTATCTTGCCTTGTTACGAGACTACTACTATAAACTCCATGACGTAACATAAAAACGTTAACATTACCTGCGCCGCGTTTCCGTGAATTGTGTTGTCTTGGGCGTGTGTTGCTTCTGGTGTCCTCGGCAGCTTGGTAGCCAACACTAGACGAGGTGCGAGCAACACCCAAGAGGGTAAACCTGTTGTAGAGGGCAGGGACGGTGCGGCCCTTTCCATGTAGCTGCCAGGGAAGACCAGGATTTAGGGGTGCTCCTGACCAGGGAGCGACTCTCTCCATAGAGCTGGGAGGGAGTGAGAGGCAGAGCAGCACAGAGCTTCGAGCTTGCCAAGGACGGGCCCACATTAGCTGTGGTTCTGTGTCCTTCGTGGCGTTGTTCAGCCCTTCTAGTTCTCGAGAAAGAGGTAGACTCTTCTACTGTGAGAGCTGGAGGTGTGGCCGAGGTGGTTAGTGTTGTCTTGACACGCCTGGCATCATCATTCATGTGTGTCACACCCGTTCGTACTACTCCACGACACACACCGCTGGTGTCGTGCACCTGAAAGCTGTTCAGCTGTGTGACTCTGGCACCGCTGTCGACCTCAAAGTTGTTCAGCTGTGTGGCACTGCTGTGGACCTCAACGTACTCTCTCTGTGTTCTTCTGGCACTGCTATGGACTTGCAGGCTGTTTAGCTGTGTAATTCTGGCACTGCTGCTACCCTCCTTAAGACTCCTTAATGGCACCCTGCTCTGGTATGGCCCTGAAGGCAGGGCAGGAGTGGCTCGTATGGTACGAGTGGTCCCAGATGTTGAAACTGGCGGGTTATACGATGCTGACCAATGAGTGGCAGGGGTACGTGTTGAGATGGTGAGCAAGGACGACACACTGGTGGGAAGTGGCGGTGGGTTGGTGGGAAGTGGCGGTGGGTTGGTGGGAAGTGGCGGTGGGTTGGTGGTAAGTGGCGGTGGACTGGTGGGAAGTGGCGGTGGGTTGGTGGGAAGTGGCGGTGGGTTGGTGGGAAGTGGCGGTGGGTTGGTGGGAAGTGGCGGTGGACTGGTGGGAAGTGGCGGTGGACTGGTGGGAAGTGGCGGTGGGTTGGTGGGAAGTGGCGGTGGACTGGTGGGAAGTGGCGGTGGACTGGTGGGAAGTGGCGGTGGACTGGTGGGAAGTGGCGGTGGGTTGGTGGGAAGTGGCGGTGGATTAGTGGAGAGGAGCGGTGGACTGCTGGAAAGGGGAGGTGAACTTGTTGGAAGGGGAGGTGGGTTGTTAGGAAGAGATGGTTCACTGTTGAGAGGAGGTGCGCTGACAGAAAGGGGCGGTGGAATACTGAAAAGGAGCGGTGGACTACTGGAAATAGGCGGTGGGCTACTGGGAAGGGGAGGTGGACTGCTGGAATGGGCTGGTGAACTGTTACAAAAGGGCGGTGGACTTCTGGAAATATACGGTGGGGTGCTGGAAATGACCGAAGAAAACGAGGACTGCACCAGCTGGTTGCGCTTTCTATTAGGGAGATTAATGTCTTTTGGCAGAGACTCGGCAGAACGCGATGCTCCCGTCTCTCCATTCTTATTGAATGACCACTTACAGTTCTTGTTAGGACGGGCATATAGAGGTTCAGTTGTGACAGCTACCTGCTCCTGGGAAGAGTGTTGCTGGAGCTTGGAGGTGTGTGTGGCCACCTGGTTTGTGGTGGAGGAGGTGGTGGAGCCTCCGCTATCTTGTGTCATGCTCTCCACACCACTGGAGGAAGTGTCGCCTGTAGCGTCTAGGGCACGAGTCCTGGCAGCGATACAGTCGTCGATACATCGCTCGTTGTAGCCCAGGACGGGTGCTGACACCCAGCTCATGTCCCGGTAGTCAATGTAGTTGTTGCCAGGGGTAAGGGGAGCCTTGCTGTACTTTGGTTTGGTCGTCTTGAGAGCAGTGTGGAAGATGTGTGTGTCAAGGTGGTGGGCGGCGGTGAGGGAGGGCAATACCAGGTGGTGGGGGGCGGTGTGAGTGGGCGGTATCAGGTCTTGGCCCACACTCTGCCCGCCTTGGAAGACAAACTCGTCTTCATCATGAAGGGAGTCCAGGGCATCGCTGGATGACGAACATCTAATTGCCGGCCGTAGTTTCATTCTGACCTTGGCACTTGCTATCCTACAGAGAGCCGCACATGCCCGCGCCCGCCGCCGTCTACCATCTCTCCGTGAGCGCCACGCCCGCACCAGCCCTGCCCCAGACACAGGCATCACGCGAAGTGTAGATTGTTAGGCTGTGTCAGTGTGGCGGGAGCCGGGAGAAGGACGAACACGCTACAAGGGAGACCACATGAGCAGCACAGTACCAAGCACCGACACACAAAAAAAGAAACTGAGACACCATGGTCCAGCAGCAAGTGGCCGCCCCGGGGCCTTCAAGTGTCAAACAACAAGTATTTTGCACTCTGGTACGATTGTTGCTTTTTGCGTTTCAACCTCATGGAGCATGCAGAGAAAACTTTGAGGCTTCAACTGAGTTCAAGCGATTATAGTTTTATGGTCAAGCTTTTTCTGACATTTAGCTTCCAGACTGAAGGTGCACAGCAGTGGTCAAGCACGTTACATGGTGCACAGCAGTGGTCAAGCACGTTACATGGTGCACAGCAGTGGTCAAGCACGTTACATGGTGCACAGCAGTGGTCAAGCACTTACATGGTGCACAGCAGTGGTCAAGCACTCGCTACATGGTGCACAACAGTGTAGTAATCACTGAAGGTGCGTTCAACATCACAGTAGGGCGGGTGTAGAAGTGTCATCAGTGTAACAGTCTCCTCACCACCACGAGCAGCGCCAACAAACACAACACATCTAGGTGGACCACACTGCACCACACTTGACCTTGCGTCATCCAGTCATCACTAGCTAAGGTCAGGTCTCACACTGGGGCTAGGTAAGGTGGCTAGACAAGCAGGGCGACAGCGATGGTGCACCTCCTACCACGATGATCACACAGTGACTGCCACCACAAACACGCCTCCCCTCCCCCACGCCCCCACCACATCCTCTCCCTCCATCACGCCCCCACCGCCAAGGAAAGTTGCAGGAAATGCGGAAACAGATCTCCCTGGAGCGTAGTGACGTCCACTGCAAGGTCCACAAGCTCACAGGAGAGGAATACAAAGACGCCCTTACGACTACAGCAATAAAGACGTACACACCAAGGTTTCCACTCTACTCCACAGCACGTGTGATAATTCACCCGAATATTTTCGTGAAAGTGGCAGACTGTACATTTAAAAAAAAGCCAAGTGTCTCTATACTTGGTGTGCATAATGAGTGAAAATTTAGCAGAGGAGGAGGAGGGAATAATGACACAGATTGCGGGTCTTCCTGCGGAAGGCATTACGCAGCCTTCCAGTGGATTGGGCGTAAACGAGGCTTTGTGGGCGGTATATGGGCGGTAGGTGCAGGGAAGAGGCAGGTACACAGTGGTTATTATCAAGGGGTTGACACTAGGAAGAAGGGGGCACCGCCCCTCTTCCCCCAGGAGTAGGTAGTGTAGGTAAATGGTTCAGAGAACCGACAACTTGATCAATTAACGTTTCTCCACACAGTGGCTTCATCAGTCCAATACAAAGGAGAATGGAGTTTGAGGTACTCAGTCCCTCAGCCTGGAGTCGATGTAATCAGTCCATCAATCGTTCCACCATTCTTAACTATTCTCCTTGATACTGGACTGATGAAGCCACTGTGTGGCGAAATATTTCCTCAATAAAGATATCCAAGTGTTTAGTTAGTACCGGGGTGAGGGAGAGGAGTGTGCGAGGCGCAGGTTCTCTCCCTCAGACACAGGGGTGAGGGAGAGGAGTGTGCGAGGCGCAGGTTCTCTCCCTCAGACCCAGGGGTGAGGGAGAGGAGTGTGCGAGGCGCAGGTTCTCTCCCTCAGACCCAGGGGTGAGGGAGAGGAGTGTGCGAGGCACAGGTTCTCTCCCTCAGACCCAGGGGTGAGGGAGAGGAGTGTGCGAGGCACAGGTTCTCTCCCTCAGACCCAGGGGTGAGGGAGAGGAGTGTGCGAGGCGCAGGTTCTCTCCCTCAGACCCAGGGGTGAGGGAGAGTAGTGTGCGAGGCTGCAGGTTCTCTCCCTCAGACCCAGGGTGAGGAGAGAGTGTGCGAGGCGCAGGTTCTCTCCCTCAGACCCAGGGGTGAGGGAGAGTAGTGTGCGAGGCACAGGTTCTCTCCCTCAGACCCAGGGGTGAGGGAGAGTAGTGTGCGAGGCACAGGTTCTCTCCCTCAGACCCAGGGGTGAGGGAGAGTAGTGTGCGAGGCGCAGGTTCTCTCCCTCAGACCCAGGGGTGAGGGAGAGTAGTGTGCGAGGCGCAGGTTCTCTCCCTCAGACCCAGGGGTGAGGGAGAGGAGTGTGCGAGGCGCAGGTTCTCTCCCTCAGACACAGGGTGAGGGGGAGGAGTGTGCGAGGCACAGGTTCTCTCCTCAGACCCAGGGGTGAGGGAGAGGAGTGTGCGAGGCACAGGTTCTCTCCCTCAGACCCAGGGTGAGGGAGAGGAGTGTGCGAGGCGCAGGTTCTCTCCCCAGACCCAGGGTGAGGGAGAGGAGTGTGCGAGGCGCAGGTTCTCTCCCTCAGACACAGGGGTGAGGGAGAGGAGTGTGCGAGGCACAGGTTCTCTCCCTCAGACACAGGGGTGAGGGAGAGGAGTGTGCGAGGCACAGGTTCTCTCCCTCAGACCCAGGGGTGAGGGAGAGGAGTGTGCGAGGCGCAGGTTCTCTCCCTCAGACCCAGGGGTGAGGGAGAAGAGTGTGCGAGGCGCAGGTTCTCTCCCTCAGACACAGGGGTGAGGGAGAGGAGTGTGCGAGGCGCAGGTTCTCTCCCTCAGACCCCGTGATTCACACACAGGATGTCTACCTTATCTAATACCTTAATTACTACCATTACTGAGATGCCAAGTTTCAACCTCACAGCAACACAATGTTTTGATGCTGAGTGTGCCAACGTGTGTGGCAGCACAGGGATGCCTCTGTGGCACCTGTCCTGACAAACTCAAACAGATGATGAGTTAAGACACATGTGCAATACCTGAGTATCTTTATTTGGAAGATGTTTCGCCACCCAGGGGCTTTATCAATTCGATATAGAGGTTATTAAACGGAGACAGTAAATAAGCTCTGTACTGAAATAAGAACACTGGTTGGCGAAACGTCTTCAAAGTTACCCAAGTGTTGCATGTCTCATTCATCAACTTGTCGGTATGTTATGCAATGTTAATGTTATGAGACAAACATGTATGGAAACGGTTTTCTCTGGAAAACATCAATATTTGTTTCAGGAGTATTTCTGGTATTCGCTGTTGGCAGGTTGAAGAGTCTTGGACCACGAATGTTGACACAATATTCTCTTATTGTGCCCATGGCGTCCCTGCTCCTAACATGTACTAAACATAGCCAAGCCTGAGGCCAGACTACATTGATAACTCGGGCTGTTGATGCATACAAATTACATTTACCAACAACAACAACATTAGGTAACGAGGCCATGTTTGTTTGTGTGTACCAATAAACTACTAAACATTGACTAGGGGAGGAGTGGAAGGAAAGGTGAAGGAGTAGAAGAGGGAGAGAAAGAATGGATGGGCATGCGTAAGGAGTAGAAGGGAAAGAGGAGAAGGGAAAAAAGGGAAGGAGGTGTGAATGGGAAGGGAGGAGGGCAGGAAGGGAGACTCCTGAACGTGACAACATTTACCTCCCACCAGCCCTCCCAATAAGAGTTTCCTCACCCCTACCAGCTTTCCCCCATCTCTACAAGCTTCACACAGCACCCCAAACTTCATACCCCGCCCTCACAAGCCTTCCCATCCAACAACACCCATAACTTGCTACTTTTACGCAACACCTGCGTGTCTCCAGACACACGAGTGTCGGGTATAAGCGTGGTTACCAGCTACTGCTGCCGCGGATCATTGCCTGCACTCTAAACCAAGTCTCCTGTTTTGTGTTCTGGGTAATCAACCCATTGCAAAAATTGCAACCTGGTTGATCAGGGATATTTAGAAGTAACTCTCAAGTTACTTCTTGAAGACGGTTAAGAGTCCGTTGGTAATTTTAAGTTTTTAGTTTTAAGTTTGCCTGATATACTCCAATAGAAACTATGTAACAAGCCAAGACAAAACCATTCTCAATACTAATTTTACAATCTAAATATTCTGAACTACCTCACTATTGTAATCTATTTAATCATTTGAAATTTGAATTCATTTGTAATTTGCAATAGATTAAAAACTAGTAGTAGTCTGCCTGAAATGCCTAGCATGCCCAGGCATGCTAATGGCCATCTTTGTAATTATTGTCTTATATATAAATGAAGGGAGGGTGTTAAAAAGTCTTGGTCCCTTTACATTTATTAAGGTATACATTACTTGTTACGCTCCTGATTTTTATTGGAGATATTTTGCACCGTCTGTCAAGCCTCCCATTCTCGTTCTGAGTAAATATAGTGTTCAGATTTATAACCAGTTCGTCCAGCCTTTTACAGGTGTAAACATGACATCTTTCTCACTACACTACAGCATCTTCCAGGTGTAAACATGACACATCTTTCTCACTGCACTACAGCATCTTCCAGGTGTAAACATGACATCTTTCTCACTGCACTACAGCATCTTCCAGGTGTAAACATGACACATCTTTCTCACTGCACTACAGCATCTTCCAGGTGTAAACATGACATCTTTCTCACTGCACTACAGCATCTTCCAGGTGTAAACATGACACATCTTTCTCAGCTGCACTACAGCATCTTCCAGGTGTAAACATGACATCTTTCTCACTGCACTACAGCATCTTCCAGGTGTAAACATGACACATCTTTCTCAGCTGCACTACAGCATCTTCCAGGTGTAAACATGACACATCTTTCTCACTGCACTACAGCATCTTCCAGGTGTAAACATGACATCTTTCTCACTGCACTACAGCATCTTCCAGGTGTAAACATGACACATCTTTCTTACCTTCGCTACGAGAGAACTTGAAACAAGTTTACGAGTTCTCAATAAGAAGCAATAATAAACACCTTACAATCTTAATAATTTTCAACAAACTATCTCTGATGGGTGAGTCTGAGGTGGTACTACTCGACTAAGACTCGCCAGCAAACACAACCTAACTGATCATATCATCACCCACAAGGCCAGAATATTACAATCCTAAGATCTGATAACTGGTATTTTTGCATTACTTAATTAACACTTCATGATATACAATGTAACACTGTTGACAAATGACTAGAGATTACAATGTTGTGAACGTACACAATCTTGTAAACGTGGCACAGTGGTGGCCCATGCTAATCTTTCTATGGTGTATAAATATACCTAGTTGGATGAATCTTATTGTAGTCAGCTGGCCCAGTGGCTAACACTTCGGTCTAGACTCTAGAGTGTTACGACTCTCTAACCGCGGGTTCAAGCACCGCCCGTGGTATGGTTTGTTTGCAATCGTGTCATTACGATTTGGTGAGTCGGCACATACATGTTGTTCACACCAGTTACTTTCAGTGTGTATCAAACGATGCTAATGATCTTTCCCAATCATCACACAACTTGTAATGCACACTAACATTCCCATCAATTTGACTAAAAAAATACCGTCATTGGTCCTCTGGAAAGTCCAAGTGGGATTAGTCCTAAATCTGTGTGCAGTTATGGGACCAATGAAAAAGCGAGGGTGCCATACCTTTGATAATGAGTTTCTAGAGTTTTTTCCTATTTCCGCTGGCGGCCCGCTGGTATACATATTCATCACAGGCTGGTTGATCTGGCATCTGATGAAAATACTTGTCCACTTTCCTCTTGCAGACTTTTACACTTGTCCCGTTTCACTGGGTTTATTTTGCACTTTCTCCCATATTTCTCGCTCGAGTATGTTGTAGTAGTTTACAGATTTGTGTCCAAGCCCTCAAGTACTTTTCAGGAATACATCATGTATGTCTCTCTCCTCCGCTCCAGTGAGTACATATTCAAGACTAAGGCATTCCCAGTAATTTAAATGTTGTACTGGCTCTATGTGGGCAGTAAATGATCTCTGCGTCTGTTCCAGCTTTGATATCTCTCCTGCCCTGAACGGGGCCGTCAACACTGAACAATATTATAAACGCGAGAGCACAATAGATTTAAAAAGTGTCACCACTAGCACTATCCCTTGTTTTGAAAGTTCTCATTATCCACCCCGTCACATTTCTAGTTGTCGTGACATTTGCCTTAGTGTTATTTGAAAGAAAAGCCAGACGAGATAACTACCCCCAAGTCTTGCACGTGTTCTTTCCTTCTATATATGCTGTATAACCCCTGTGGTTTAGCGCTTCTATTGATTATAATAATAATAATTTCCTTCTATATGATGATCCTTTGCAGTTCTGTATGAAGTGTCCCATTTGAGTTCTTTATTCATTCCTTATCTAAGGATAAGAGAATTAATTCCTTTCAACAGACTCGGATCATAGAGAAAGGGGATTACCAATAGACGTCTGGTGTCATCAAAAGGGTACTCAATAGTCTTGTGTTAGCTATTAGTTACCCTTAACTCACTACACATCCACTTAAATTCGACTAAGACCTGGGTTTCAGGTTCAGCAGATCTTGTTCACTTAGCAGTCAACCTCTCGGTTACTGAACTTGCTGGTCGACCTATTGGTCATTCAACTTTGGAGCCGATATACTGAACTGACGAGTCGACCTCTCCCTCGCTAACCTCACGAGTCGACGTCTCCCTCGCTAACCTCACGAGTCGACCTCTCCCTCGCTAACCTCACGAGTCGACCTCTCCCTCGCTAACCTCACGAGTCGACCTCTCCTCGCTAACCTCACGAGTCGACGTCTCCTCGCTAACCTCACGAGTCGACCTCTCCTCGCTAACCTCACGAGTCGACCTCTCCTCGCTAACCTCACGAGTCGACCTCTCCTCGCTAACCTCACGAGTCGACCTCTCCTCGCTAACCTCACGAGTCGACCTCTCCTCGCTAACCTCACGAGTCGACCTCTCCCTCGCTAACCTCACGAGTCGACCTCTCCTCGCTAACCTCACGAGTCGACCTCTCCTCGCTAACCTCACGAGTCGACCTCTCCCTCGCTAACCTCACGAGTCGACCTCTCCCTCGCTAACCTCACGAGTCGACCTCTCCCTCGCTAACCTCACGAGTCGACCTCTCCTCGCTAACCTCACGAGTCGACCTCTCCCTCGCTAACCTCACGAGTCGACCTCTCCCTCGCTAACCTCACGAGTCGACCTCTCCCTCGCTAACCTCACGAGTCGACCTCTCCCTCGCTAACCTCACGAGTCGACCTCTCCCTCGCTAACCTCACGAGTCGACCTCTCCTCGCTAACCTCACGAGTCGACCTCTCCCTCGCAACCTCACGAGTCGACCTCTCCCTCGCTAACCTCACGAGTCGACCTCTCCCTCGCTAACCTCACGAGTCGACCTCTCCCTCGCTAACCTCACGAGTCGACCTCTCCCTCGCTAACCTCACGAGTCGACCTCTCCCTCGCTAACCTCACGAGTCGACCTCTCCTCGCTAACCTCACGAGTCGACCTCTCTCGCTAACCTCACGAGTCGACCCTCCTCGCTAACCTCACGAGTCGACCTCTCCTCGCTAACCTCACGAGTCGACCTCTCCTCGCTAACCTCACGAGTCGACCTCTCCTCGCTAACCTCACGAGTCGACCTCTCCCTCGCTAACCTCACGAGTCGACCTCTCCTCGCTAACCTCACGAGTCGACTCTCCTCGCTAACTCACGAGTCGACCTCTCCCTCGCTAACCTCACGAGTCGACCTCTCCTCGCTAACCTCACGAGTCGACCTGTCCTCGCAACCTCACGAGTCGACCTGTCCCTCGCTAACCTCACGAGTCGACCTCTCCTCACGTACCTCACGAGTCGACTCTCTACGTACCACGAGTCGACCTTCCTCACGTACCTCACGAGTCGACCTCTCCTCACGTACCTCACGAGTCGACCTCTCCCTCACGTACCTCACGAGTCGACCTCTCCCTCACGTACCTCACGAGTCGACCTCTCCCTCACGTACCTCACGAGTCGACCTCTCCCTCACGTACCTCACGAGTCGACCTCTCCCTCACGAGTCGACCTCTCCCTCACGTACCTCACGAGTCGACCTCTCCCTCACGTACCTCACGAGTCGACCTCTCCTCACGTACCTCACGAGTCGACCTCTCCCTCACTAGTCAGATGAATCAGTGAAAAATATTCTATTAACAAATACCACTGATACTTTGATAAAAACACAACGAACCACGGATAAACCATACCACGGGTGGGGTTCGAACCGCGGTCAGAGAGTCTCAAAACTCCAGACCGTCGCGTAAGACACTGGGCCAGTTAGCTTCAATAAGATTCATCCAACTAGGTATATTTCTACACCATACCGCGGGTTCGAACCCCACACGTGGTATGGTTTGTTTGCAATCGTGTCATTACGATTTCATGAGTCATGTTGACGGCTTTGAGGGGGACTTGAGCTAGAGTTCATCACGGCCATGCTAGCGGGAGATTCGTCTGTAAAAAACTTGCAATTGTGGACACAGTGGTGCCTATGCTAACCTTCCTATGGTGTAGAAATATACCTAGTTGGATGAATCTTATTGAAGCTAGCTGGCCCAGTGGCTTACGCGACGGTCTGGAGTTTTGAGATTCTCTGACCGCGAGTTCGAATCCCACCCGTGGTATGGTTTGTTTCCAATCGTGTCTTTACGATTTCATGAGTCAACCACCGATACTTTGATATAAACACAACGAACCACCGATACTTTGACATAAACAAACCACCGATACTTTGACATAAACAAACCACCGATACTTTGACATAAACAAACCACCGATACTTTGATTAAACAAAAACCGGTGATGCTTTGACAAAAAAAATAACGATAAAAGTAAATAAGTTTGTGTTGAATGGTTGACGCAGTAGGTATGGTTGCTAGCCTTGACTGATACCCGAGGTGGTAGCACCAACACCAAGTGAATGGTTGACGCAGTAGGGATGGTTGCTAGCCTTGACTGATACCCGAGGTGGTAGCACCAACACCAAGTGAATGGTTGACGCAGTAGGGATGGTTGCTAGCCTTGACTGATACCCGAGGTGGTAGCACCAACACCAAGTGAATGGTTGACGCAGTAGGGATGGTTGCTAGCCTTGACTGATACCCGAGGTGGTAGCACCAACACCAAGTGAATGGTTGACGCAGTAGGGATGGTTGCTAGCCTTGACTGATACCCGAGGTGGTAGCACCAACACCAAGTGAATGGTTGACGCAGTAGGATGTTGCAGCCTTGACTGATACCCGAGGTGGTAGCACCAACACCAAGTGAATGGTTGACGCAGTAGGTATGGTTGCTAGCCTTGACTGATACCCGAGGTGGTAGCACCAACACCAAGTGAATGGTTGACGGTAGGGATGGTTGCTAGCCTTGACTGATACCGAGGTGGTAGCACCAACACCAAGTGAATGGTTGACGCAGTAGGTATGGTTGCTAGCCTTGACTGATACCCGAGGTGGTAGCACCAACACCAAGTGAATGGTTGACGCAGTAGGTATGGTTGCTAGCCTTGACTGATACCAGAGGTGGTAGCACCAACACCAAGTGAATGGTTGACGCAGTAGGTATGGTTGCTAGCCTTGACTGATACCCGAGGTGGTAGCACCAACACCAAGTGAATGGTTGACGCAGTAGGTATGGTTGCTAGCCTTGACTGATACCAGAGGTGGTAGCACCACACCAAGTGAATGGTTGACGCAGTAAGGATGGTTGCTAGCCTTGACTGATACCAGAGGTGGTAGCACCAACACCAAGTGAATGGTTGACGCAGTAGGGTATGGTTGCTACCTTGACTGATACCGAGGTGGTAGCACCAACACCAAGTGAATGGTTGACGCAGTAGGATGGTTGCTAGCCTTGACTGATACCAGAGGTGGTAGCACCAACACCAAGTGAATGGTTGACGCAGTAGGGATGGTTGCTAGCCTTGACTGATACCAGAGGTGGTAGCACCAACACCAAGTGAATGGTTGACGCAGTAGGATGGTTGCTAGCCTTGACTGATACCGAGGTGGTAGCACCAACACCAAGTGAATGGTTACGCAGTAGGTATGGTTGCATAGCCTTGACTGATACCGAGGTGGTAGCACCAACACCAAGTGAATGGTTGACGCAGTAGGGATGGTTGCTAGCCTTGACTGATACCAGAGGTGGTAGCACCAACACCAAGTGAATGGTTGACGCAGTAGGTATGGTTGCTAGCCTTGACTGATACCAGAGGTGGTAGCACCAACACCAAGTGAATGGTTGACGCAGTAGGTATGGTTGCTAGCCTTGACTGATACCGAGGTGGTAGCACCAACACCAAGTGAATGGTTGACGCAGTAGGATGGTTGCTAGCCTTGACTGATACCCGAGGTGGTAGCACCAACACCAAGTGAATGGTTGACGCAGTAGGGATGGTTGCAAGCCTTGACTGATACCGAGGTGGTAGCACCAACACCAAGTGAATGGTTGACGCAGTATATGGTTGCTAGCCTTGACTGATACCCGAGGTGGTAGCACCAACACCAAGCAACTGCACGCACATCCATCCTTACCTGCCTGCAACACACCTCACACATCACTGCTAACTGCACTTTGCATAAAGAGTCTGAATAGGGACCAGTCATACGTTGGTTAATGGGGCTTTAAAGACTATCGACGAGTCATTAAAGCTGCATGTAAACCGTTCACCAGAGACGTAAATACTTTAATCTCTAAAATAATGATGAAGGTAAACTCTTAGCATATATACGGGATAAATAAACCCAGTGGAGAGCAGGGGTGTAGTGGACACATTAGGGAGCACTGTATCAACATCCGGGGTCCCAGATTATTCAACATCTTACCAGAAGATATCAGAAACACTGCTGGAACAAGTGTAGAAGTCTTCAAGAGGAAACTCGACAAGTATCTTCACCAGGTGCCAAATCAACTAGGCTGTGATGGATATGTGGGCCAGCAAGCCACCAGCAGTAACAGCCTGGCTGACCAGGCAAGCATCAGACGAGCCTGGCCCATGGCCGGGCTCCAGGAGTAGAAAGACTCTCGAAACTCATCAAAGGTATATCAAAGGTATCACAGTTTATATATCCAGTCACCGGTCACAAGTGGTGTTCTACAGGCATCAGTTTGGGGCCCTCATTGTTCATAATCTGTATTAATAATTTTGACGAAGAAATTAAAAAAAAAAAATGCAATTAAGGAAATAAAAGAAGCAGGTGATGACCTTCTAGATGAATCTTTCTTATTAACAGAAGCAGCTTCTGAATTTGAAAAAAAGTCAAATATCATGACAATAATAACTCGATGTTTAGAAATAATTTGCTGAAAAATATGCACCATGAGAGGCCAACACTAGCAACTTACACTGTGAGAAGATGAGAGGTCAACACTAGCAACTTACACTGTGAGAAGATGAGAGGAAATAGCAACTTGCACTGTGAGAAGATGAGAGGTCAACACTAGCAACTTGCACTGTGAGAAGATGAGAGGTCAACACTAGCAACTTACACTGTGAGAAGATGAGAGGTCAACACTAGCAACTTGCACTGTGAGAAGATGAGAGGTCAACACTAGCAACTTGCACTGATGAGAAGATGAGAGGTCAACACTAGCAACTTGCACTGTGAGAAGATGAGAGGTCAACACTAGCAACTTGCACTGTGAGAAGATGAGAGGTCAACACTAGCAACTTGCACTGTGAGAAGATGAGAGGACAACACTAGCAACTTACACTGTGAGAAGAAGACAACTCTAGGGAATATTACACTCACCTTTCAGTACACAATAACTGACACGTACCAGGAAAACTTCATGAAGACGTTTTGGTCAGACTCGGACCATTAAGTAGTTACACTAACACACCAAGGTGATTATTATAATAACTAAGCGCTAAACCCACAAGGAACACACCAAAGTGAGGAGGAGCCAGTATATATACATACGAGGGCAGGGCAGGTCCCTGCCTTGTTGATACAGTGTTCTCTTATTGTGCCCATGACGCCTTGCTTTTTCACTGGGTCTTTTTCATTATTTCCCCAACATTTCTCACTGTAGTAAGTTATGGTAGTGTGCAGATTAAGGAGCAGTCTCTCAAGTATCTCCCAGGTACATATTAGTATCTCGACCCCTGCAACTACAAATAGTTGAGTACATAGGTAAGTAGAGAGATGAGTACATAGAGGTGAGTATACATAGATGAATGCACAGCCTTCATGATCATCACACAGGTCTTGGGAATGTAACCAACTCGCACTATCTTAATTCTCTCCTCCGTTACAGAAATTATGAAACAAGTGGTTAAGAGTCGTTCCCAATACTTTCATTGTTCTACTGACACTATGCGGCCAGTACACAACCTCTGCATTTTTTCAGTTGTGCAGTCTGTGGTGCTTTGAAAGGCGCTCAGAGCCCCCAGCAGTGTTCAGGTCATGAGAGCACAAGTGATCAACTTAAGACTCAAGTGTCCCCATCAACTCTTCTTAGTAACTTCTATGTTGTAATCCTGTCTCCCTTGTTCTTCTTCGTTGTAAAGTCGTCAGGTTCAGTTCAGTTCATTTAGTCTCTCTTCAGAGAGTTTGTTAAGCGAGGGTGGTCGCTATGTGACCCCTGACCTAGTAGTCTTCCCCCTTCCCACCAACTCCCCCTTCCTCTCTTCCTCCCCCCTTCTAAACAGCCTCACCTCATTCTTCAAGCAGCACACGCCCTGTCTTTTGTCTACGCCCTCACGTCTGCAGTATGATGGAGTGTGACACAGAAACACAGCAAGCTTTTGTTCCCACTATATATCGATCATATAGAAGAGGCTGCAGCACACTGCATATGTATACAATTTTGCTAAATAAGTAGAACTTCATGTGTCTCCCCTCCCACTCCCCTCTCCCTATCCTCACCTCCCTCCCACTCCCTAACCTCCACCCTCCCTCTCCTAAATTCTACCTGTATTACATTCTGGAGGTCACAGTCCTGTTTATCGATCTTAGATCAGGTCTTCTGGTTGATGGTCAGGTGAACCAGGTTGTTGGTGCTGGCTGCAAGAATTCCAACGTAGGCACCACAGTCCGGCTATTAAAGAACTGACTTAACGAAATTTGTCAAGTTCCGTCATGCAGGTCACTACAGGAGTCTGTTGAAAATATACCTTAAGGATGAAGGGAGGGTGTTAAAAGAGTCTTGGTCCCTTTACAGTTATCTCACAGTGTGCTTAACCCCAGCAGGAATCAACTTCCTTGTTTAGAGCTGACAAGGGTCCCTCCAGTACTCTGCACGTGCACACTACAATACATCTTTCTCGCCTACGTTCCAAAGAATACAGTTCGAGGGACTTATTATTACCAATAATTTAGGTGTTTTGAATTTATATGAGCATTGAAGGTTCTCTGCACATTCTCCAGGTCTGCAATTTCGTCTGCCTTGGACGAGGTGTTAGTAATCCAGTCTAGAGAGAACAATGGACTTGAATAGTATCATCATTGGCTCGGCATCTCTTGTTTTGAAGGTCCTGGTTATCCAGACTCTTAGTTCAAACTTTCCATGAGGGAGTAACTGAAACTTGTTTTCATTGAACATCATATTGTCAGTGGCTCACTGGAAGACTTTGTTTATATCAACGTGGAGGTTTGCTGTGTCCTCAATAGATGCACTCTCATACATATTGTGTAATCGTCTGCAGACGATGATACAGTGTTATGACTGATGCCTCTGTATGTCAGATACGAGAGTCAGGAAGAGGAGAGGGGTCAGTAATGTGCCTTGGGGAAGAACTTGTCAATGTGGAGCCTCAGATTTAACTCTGTTCATCAGTCTTGTTGGTAGTGTCCAACATCACAATCATAACTTCGTTAATCAACCATCAGCTGTCCTCCAGAGGTCAACCACACTGTTGCTCCTAGCACCCTACATCACAACCTGGTTGATCAACCTTCAGCTGTCCTCCAGGAGTCAACCACACTGTTGCTGTTAGCAGCCTACATCACAACCTGGTTGATCAATCTTCCGCTATCCTCTAGGGGTTAAGACATGTGTCTCATCAACATTCACAAAATCAGTGAGACACGTGACACAAAATTTAAGCAGGTCAGCCATACTAAACCAAGTCATCAGTATTCATGTAGCTGACAGTACACTGAGGATCTAAATGTTGTAGCTGACAGTACACTGAGGATCTAAATGTTGTAGCTGACAGTACACTGAGGATCTAAATGTTGTAGCTGACAGTACACTGAGGATCTAAATGTTGTAGCTGACAGTACACTGAGGATCAAATGTTGTAGCTGACAGTACACTGAGGATCTAAATGTTGTAGCTGACAGTACAATGAGGATCTAAATGTTGTAGCTGACAGTACACTGAGGATCTAAATGTTGTAGCTAACAGTACACTGAGGATCTAAATGTTGTAGCTGACAGTACACTGAGGATCTAAATGTTGTAGCTGAAAGTACACTGAGGATCTAAATGTTGTAGCTGACAGTACACTGAGGATCTAAATGTTGTAGCTGACAGTACACTGAGGATCAAATGTTGTAGCTGACAGTACACTGAGGATCTAAATGTTGTACCTGACAGTACACTGAGGATCTAAATGTTGCTGACAGTACACTGAGGATGTAAACGTTGTAGCTGACAGTACACTGAGGATGTAAACGTTGTAGCTGACAGTACACTGAGGATGTAAACGTTGTAGCTGACAGTACACTGAGGATGTAAACGTTGTAGCTGACAGTACACTGAGGGTGTAAACGTTGTAGCTGACAGTACACTGAGGATATAAACGGTGTAGCTGACAGCACACTGAGGATATAAACGGTGTAGCTGACAGCCCACTGAGGATATAAACGGTGTAGCTGACACCACACACTGAGGATATAAACGGTGTAGCTGACAGCACACTAATGATATAAACGGTGTAGCTGACACCACACTAATTATATAAACGGTGTAGCTGACAGCACACTAATGATATAAACGGTGTAGCTGACACCACACACTGAGGATATAAACGGTGTAGCTGACAGCACACTAATGATATAAACGGTGTAGCTGACACCACACTAATTATATAAACGGTGTAGCTGACAGCACACTAATGATATAAACGGTGTAGCTGACAGCACACTGAGGATATAAACGGTGTAGCTGACAGCACACTAATGATATAAACGGTGTAGCTGACAGCACACTGAGGATATAAACGGTGTAGCTGACACCACACTGAGGATATAAACGGTGTAGCTGACACCACACTGAGGATATAAACGGTGTAGCTGACACCACACTGAGGATATAAACGGTGTAGCTGACAGCACACTGAGGATATAAACGGTGTAGCTGACACCACACTGAGGATATAAACGGTGTAGCTGACACCACACTGAGGATATAAACGGTGTAGCTGACACCACACTGAGGATATAAACGATGTAGCTGACACCACACTGAGGATATAAACGGTGTAGCTGACACCACATTGAGGATATAAACGGTGTAGCTGACACCACACTGAGGATATAAACGGTGTAGCTGACACCACATTGAGGATATAAACGGTGTAGCTGACACCACACTGAGGATATAAACGGTGTAGCTGACACCACACTGAGGATATAAACGGTGTAGCTGACACCACACTGAGGATATAAACGGTGTAGCTGACACCACACTGAGGATATAAACGGTGTAGCTGACACCACACTGAGGATATAAACGGTGTAGTGATCCAGGTCATCAGAACTTGATAAAGCTCTACACAGCTTAATGTCGTCACAGCTAAAGCTTCTGCAACCTGTGTCTTCAAAGCTCCATCACACATTGAAGCTTTCAACAGTGTAATAAGTACTAAGCTCAGAAAGATACCATATATGGTAGCAAGCTCAGGAAGATACCATATATGGTAGTGAGCTCAGGAAGATACCATATATGGTAGTGAGCTCAGGAAGATACCATACATGGTAGTGAGCTCAGGAAGATACCATGTATGGTAGTGAGCTCTGGGAGATATATTGTATGGTAGTGATCTCAGGGGGATATCTTGTATGGTTGTGAGCTCTGGGGGATATGACATATACTAGTCGTGAGTTCTCTTTCAAAGTTCACTGCACATGTGGCAGGATTTGATGATAACTCATGACAAGCGTGGTGCTCCGGGGTATGGCAGTGACCGTCTAGCACAAGTTACACGTCCATACTTACCTGGAGTCCGCCTCTGTGACAAAACCACTGTACACTATGATGCAGAGTGCGCAGCTTCGAATCCTGGTGTGACTAAGATATCTATCTATATATATATATATATATATATATATATATATATATATATATACATGTCGTGCCGATTAGGTAAAACTGGTCAATTAGCAAGAACTCATCTAAAATTAAGTCCTTTCTAAAATTTTCTCTTATACGTTTAAAGATATATTTTTTTCATTTATGTTAATGTAAGAATTTATAATTTTGTACCAAGAGAAACTTTGAAAACCTACCTAACCTTATTACAACAAGCGCAATTTAATTTAGCCTAACCCAACTAAATATATTTTAGATACGTTAACATTAATTTAATAATAAACAAACACAATGAAATATATTTTTTTCGTTATGTTCAGAATGATTTCATTGTTCAGAGGGGTAATGCATGCTGTATTCTGGGCACGCGCCCCAGCTCGGAAGAGCTGGATGAGATTTTCGCATTATAATCAGTGACAAACATGTAACAATATGTACTAGACATGTATCTCACACCTCGTGTACTGTATATGCCATCTTTATATCAACAATGTATCTCTCAAATCTTTTGTACCATATTATGTAATAAAATATACCTATTGGTAAAAAATGATGGGGTGGTAGGCGAAGTGGAATATTCAAATGGCATCAGGAAGAAATCTAAATATTCTTCCTTGAAGCCTTTTTATCCACTTCTCCGAGGCTATGGGTCCCACAATTTGTACCAGAGGTGGACCCTATCCTATATATATATATATATATATATATATATATATATATATATATATATATATATATATATATATATATATATATATATATAAATAATGTGTGTGTGTTAGGTAATATGTATCAAATGCTTCTTCGACCTTAAATATCCAAAATATTGATCGTAAGATTTCAGAAAAATCTTACGTAATGGAGAGTAAACAAGGTCAGAGTGGTGACGAGCGCATCCAAGTTACCTTAAGACACTAGTTGCTTTTCTGTACTGGAGAATTATATTGTTGGCTAATGCAATTATTTGTACACTCGCTAGTCCCTAGTCGTACACTCGCTAGTCCCTAGTCGTCACTCGCTAGTCCCTAGTCGTACACTCGCTAGTCCCTAGTTGTCACTCGCTAGTCCCTAGTCGTACACTCGCTAGTCCCTAGTCGTACACTCGTTAGTCATTAGTCGCTAGTCGTACACTCTCTAGTCCCCAGTCGTACACTCGTTAGTCATTAGTCGCTAGTCGTACACTCTCTAGTCCTAGTTGTACACTCGCTAGTCCCTAGTCGTACACTCGCTAGTCCCTAGTCGTACACTCGCTAGTCCCTAGTCGTACACTCGCTAGTCTCTAGTCGTACACTCGCTAGTCCCTAGTCGTACACTCGCTAGTCCCTAGTCGTACACTCGCTAGTCCCTAGTCGTACACTCGCTAGTCCCTAGTCGTACACTCGCTAGTCCCTAGTCGTACACTAGTCCCTAGTCGTACACTAGTCCCTAGTCGTACACTCGCTAGTCCCTAGTCGTACACTCTCTAGTCCCTAGTCGTACACTAGTCCCTAGTCGTACACTCTCTAGTCCCTAGTCGTACACTAGTCCCTAGTACACTCGCTAGTCCCTAGTCGTACACTCTCTAGTCCCTAGTCGTACACTAGTCCCTAGTCGTACACTCGCTACTGACATCTCACACTCACTACTAACAGGTTACTCATTACTTATACACTCATCACGCATACAGTGTTGAGTCAGTTAAGATGAACATCAGTAATATATTACTCAGAGGAAAGACCTGACACCCGTAGGGGTCATACAGCGCCTGGGGAAATGGCAGGTAATCAGGTTCGATCCAAGGAAGGGGAAACCGGCTACAAGTCCGTGAATCACGAATCTCCCTGAATGGAGAAACAATAACAACAATCACAATACAGTGATTGCAACAATTACAAGTGACTGCAACAATTCACAAGGGACTGCAACAATTCACAAGTGACTGCAACAATTCACAACTAATCAACAAATTGGAGGTAAAGAGTCAGGGATTTCGGTCCATCCTGGGCCAATATAAAGGTCTTTAAGGGTCCAGGTTGGTCCCAGACCTCGTCTAAGGATCTATCTCCAATTTCTAAGTTTGACTTGTGTAGAGAGAGTAAGAGAAGTTGTGTGTTAACTCACAGCTCTTGACAGCAGCAGCAGCAGCAGGAGGCGAGGAGGGTGGTGGACGAGCAGCCGTGGCAGGCACTCTCCTCAACCTTAACTCACCTGAAACATAATAACTTATTAACTAACATCAAACATAATACTTTATTAACATGAAACATAACACCTTATTAACTCACATGAAACATAACACATCATTAACTCACATGAAACATAACACATCATTAACTCACATGAAACATAACACATCATTAGCTCACATGAAACATAACACATCATTAACTCACATGAAACATAACACATCATTAACTAACATCAAACATAACATATCATTAACTCACATGAAACATAACACATCATTAACTCACATGAAACATAACACATCATTAACTCGCATGAAACATAACACCTTATTAACTCACATGAAACATAACACATCATTAACTCACATGAAACATAACACCTTATTAACTCACATGAAACATAACACATCATTAACTCACATGAAACATAACACATCATTAACTCACATGAAACATAACACCTTATTAACTCACATGAAACATAACACATCATTAACTCACATGAAACAACACATTAACTCACATGAAACATAACACATCATTAACTCACATGAAACAACACATTAACTCACATGAAACAACACATCATTAACTCACATGAAACAACACATTAACTCACATGAAACAACACATCATTAACTCACATGAAACAACACATTAACTCACATGAAACATAACACATCATTAACTCACATGAAACAACACATTAACTCACATGAAACATAACACATCATTAACTCACATGAAACATAACACATCATTAACTCACATGAAACATAACACATCATTAACTCACATGAAACATAACACATCATTAACTCACATGAAACATAACACATCATTAACTCACATGAAACATAACACATCATTAACTCACATGAAACATAACACATCATTAACTCACATGAAACATAACACATCATTAACTCACATGAAACATTGTAGGCCTTGAAAGAATCCCTCAAAATACAGTGGAGGTGTATAGGGGCTTGGCTAACGCATCTAACATATGGGCTGCGAGAGTAGGAAAAACTCGACATTCTTAAAACACATGTCAAGTTTTCCAATGGACAGTAGAAAATAACATGATCTTCATTGGGGACTAATTTTAACTGCTCAGATATCCGAAAAATGAAGACTCAAAAGAGGAACGGTATACCAAACGCAGGACAACAATATGATGTTGAACAAGGACAAGTTTCAGTTGTTCCGCTAGGGAAGAAGGCAAGAAATAAAGACTGTAGCAAAAGTTCCATGTGGGAGACTTCGGAGTAATGATGTTAGAAGATCTCACATTCAAGAATCACAACAATGTGGTCATTGCTACGGCAAGGAAAATGATAGGCTGGATAACTAGAACTTTTAGGATAAGGAATGATAAGCCAATGATACTCTTAAGGTGCCTTGTTCTCCCTAGGCTGGAATACTGCTGAGCTGGAGAACATATATAGAACTTTCACTGATTATTTACATTGAATCAAGCATCTGAACCACTGGGAATGCTTGAAATCTCTTCAACTGTGCTCTTGGAATGTAGACTAGAAAGGCACATCATAATTTACACCTGGAAAATCCTGGAGGAACTGGTCTTAAATCTGAACACTGTAATTACTCCGTATAACAACAACAGACTTGACAGATGGTGCAAAACACTTCCAATAAAACGAAGAGGCGCATAAAGGGAATCAACAAGAAACCTCTGGCTGTTTTTAAAGAGGGAACTCGACAAGTTCCTCCAATCAGTTCCTGACCAGCCGAGCTGTAGTTCGTACGCTGAACTGCGTGCAGGCAGTAGTAACAGCCTGGCTGATCAGGCCGTGATCTACCAGGAGGCCTGGTCTGGGACTAAGCCACAACGGCACTAACTCCCAGAAACATCCTTCAGGTATCCAGGAGGGTCACCCCAAAGAACAAAATAACCATGTAAAAGACCTGGATACAATAATGTCACCTGACCAGTCTATTAAAGAACACAATAAATTAAATGCTGCAAAAGTCAAGAAAATTACTGAATGGATAACGATATCTCTCAAAACAAGAGAATGCTCTATCGCTTAGAATACCGCTCAGTGTTGACAGCTCAAGACAGGTGAGACAGCAGAGTTAGAAAAAATACAGAGAGCAATTACTGCCCGCACAGAACTGGAAATATGCTCTCTGCAGGGAAGGCGAGAGTATACATAATACGTATATACATGGAGGATACTCCGGGCCTGGTCCCAAATCTGCACACAACCATAACAATGTAATGGAGTGAGAGATGTAGAAGCAAATGTAAAATAGATCCAATGAAAAACAGGGAAGTCATCGGCACAATAAGAGAACACTATGTCAACTTCTGTGGCCCTAGTCTATTCTGCCTTCTACCAGCAGATATGAAAAATATCGTCGGAACAAGTGTAGAGGTATTCAAGACAACACTGGTTTACTGCTTCTGCAGTGTGCCAGATCAACCAGACTGTGTGGGATGTGCAGGCTGGGGGTTACCTTTATATTTGATAAGTTTTGAGATTTTTTCTAACTCAGGAGCCTGGCCCTGGGCCAGGCTTGTCTGGTGCTTATCTGGTCAACCAGGCTGCCGCTGTTGCTGCTGGCCCACTGGCGCACATATCCATCACAGCCAGCTTGATCTGGCACCTGAAGATACTTGTACAGTTTTATCTTGAAGACTTTTACACTTGTCACAGCAGTGTATCTGGTAAGATGCTGAATAGTCTGGGGCCACGGATGTTGATACAGTGTTCCCTTATTGTGCCCAGTGCACCCCTGCTTGTCAATGAGTTTATTCCTCCCATATCTCTCACTTGGTGGAGATACTTGTCCAGTTTCCACTAGAAGACACCCTGGTTGACCAGACATTAATAGGGAAGTCTGGTACATGGCCCCAGACCGCGAGAGTAGAAATAGGTCATAGGTAAATGACAGGTAAAACAAAAAAAACACCGCCCAACTATTAACTCAGCAGTAAGAGAATTAACTCTGGGAAGTGAGTAGAACATAGGAACGCCTCTGTATGTAAAAAGAGAGTGAAATAACGGTGGTTGCGTCGATCAGTTTGAAGTGAGACACAGAGGTCAGAAAACTACAGAGGTCAACCAACTGACCAGAACTTATGACCAGAATTTATGTCCTGAAGATATCTTTGTTGGAACTCACTCGTAGGAGGAAACATTAGTGTGGTGGTTGTGGTGACTACCTAAAAGATGCTTCCTGAGGGCAATGTCTCCGCGGCCCGGTCTCAGACCAGGCTTCTTAGTGGATCAACGCTGATCAACCAAGCTGTTACTGCTGGCGCACGCAGTCCAACGTACGAACCACGGCCTGGCATATCACTTTCAAGGATCACAATGTTCTAATTGCTACAGCAAATGAAAAATGATAAGTTAGACAACTGCAACTTTCAAGACAAGGGCTGCTGAGCCAATGATACACTTCAAGGCATTCTCTCCTGGATAGAATACTGCTGTATACTGACACCTGCCTTCAAGTCAGGCAAGACTGCTGACCTACAAAATGTAGAGAGAACTTTCACTGCCCATATACTGTGCACTCAAACATCTAAACTACTACTGAGAACGTCTGAAGTCCGTTCACCTGTATTTCTTGAGCGTAGGCGAGAAACGTATATCATAATTTACACCTGGAAAATCCTGGACGGACTGGTCTAAAACCTGAACTCAGGAATCACTTTGTGAAAGCAAGAGACTTGACAGATGATGCAAAATACCTCAAATTAAAAGCAGGGAAGCGAGTAAACTCAGAACTCGTTGAATGTCAGAGGTCCCCGACTCTTCAACACCCTCCCTTCATAAAAATAACTGGTTCAGAGAACCGACATGAATTAGACACATGTGCAACACTTGGGTATCTTTATTGTGTAAACGTTTAGCCAATCAGTGGCTTCCTCAGTCCTATACAGAAAAGATGGTTAAACTGAACACATCGGCCTGGAGCCGTTGTGATCAGTCCATTAATCTTGATAAGAATACAGCATATGCGCGAAGGGGCTTATATACTGCAGACAGGTGAGGTGAAGCAGTCGTAGACGGTGTCACCTTGGATAAATCCACAGGTGGAAGTAGGTCATGCCTATAGGTTAAGCAAGCGTAGAATTCTCTTTATGAACATCCCAAGATGTTGCTGTGTCTGACAGAACTGTAGATAAATGGTTCAAAGAACCACAAGTTGAGAAATTAGACAGCTTCGACTGACCTGGCTGCAGTACATAACCTCTTCTCCGGCCATATGCTGTACTCTTTTCAAGACTGATGCACTGAACACATCGACTCCCGACTGAGGGACTGATTACCTCAAACTCCTTCTGATCTTCAACCATTCTTCTCTGTGGACATAAAAGGTATAAAATACGATGGAAAATAAACAAAAATACAGTGCAATGCAATCCTTTATTGACCACGTTTTGCCCACACAGTGCGCTGTATGAAGTCAGATAAAGGATCGCATTATACTAAATTTGTGTCTATTATTCCACTATTCTCTGTATTGGACTTAAGAAGCCATTGGTTGGCGAAACGTTCCCACAATGAGATGCCCAAGTGTCCAATTCATCACCTTCCCTTCATACATAAGGGGAATTACCAATAAACCTCTGACCGTTGTCAAGAGATAACTCAAGTTTCTTAAGTCAATTCCTGGTCAGCCGGGCTGTGGCGCATACGTTGGACTGCATGCGGTCATCATCAACAGCCTGGTTAATCAGTCCAGCAAAAGGAAGTCCTTGTCTGGCACCAAGCCATGGGGGCGTTGACCCCCAGAATCGGTCTAGGAAAGTAATGGGGCCCCCTGACCCAACAAGAGGAGAGTCTAGCAATGAGGGCCCATAATCCAACAAGAGTCAGTCTAGTAGAGTAATGAGGGCCCCTGACCCAATAAAAAGTCTAGTAATGAGGGCCCGTGATCCAACAAGAGTCAGTCTAGTAGAGTAGCGAGGACCCCTGACCCAACAGGGAGACAGTCTAGTAACGAGGGCCCATGATCCAACAGAAGACAGTCGAGTAATGAGGGTCCATGATCCAACAAGAGTCAGTCTAGTAATGAGGGTCCCTGACCCAACAAGAAGAGAGTTTAATGAGGGCCCCTGACCCAACAAGAAGTCTAGTAATGAGGGCCCATGATCCAACAAGTCAGTCTAATAGAGTAATGAGGGCCCCTGACCCAACAAGACGGTCTAGTAATGAGGGCCCCTGACCCAACAAGAAGAGACAGTCTAGTAATGAGGGCCCGTGATCCAACAGAAGACAGTCTAGTAATGAGGGGCCGTGACCTAACAAAACAGGTGGGTGGAGGAGGATGCTGGTTCACCTCAGGGTGGGCAGGTGAGCTGGGTGTCTGGGTACGTTTTACCCATCACTTCCCACGCTCCTCTCCCCCATTACCCTTCATCCTCCTCCTCCTCCACAACCTCTCATACTCCACTCTTCCTCCTGGAGTGACAACTAATATATTAAGGTCAAGAAGTATAACAGGAGAGGAAGGAAACTGGATATATAATTTTCCAATTAATAACGCACAGAGTAAATAAAAACAAGTCTGGTCTTAGCAAGTACAGCAGTCAGCACCCCAAGGCACAGTCCTGGCACCTTCACTGCTTCTCAACATCGTGGCGTATTGCAATACAATCGCAAACAGGCGATCTAAACACTGCAGAACATGGCACATATGGATGGAAATCTTTAACCCTAGATCTTTCGTACCTTGTGCAATGTTGCAAGACAGCAACAGATAGGAGAGGAAATTCTCTGAGGCAAGGCAGAAGGTATCAATGGCAGCCCATGACACAGAGTGCCTTACTTCAGAGAATTTCCCCCTCCTATCTGCTGCTGTCTTGCAACACTGCATAGCTCCTGACGACGAATGAGAGTGTGAAAGATCTAGAGCTAAAGATTTCCATCCCCAAGGGGCTTTTTCTGCAGCATAGCGTATATAGGCGAGTACGAATAGGAAGCATGTCGGTCTCACGGTCAGCAAACGGAGGTTCAAGCCTCCATCACTTTTCGAGCTGAATGACCCACAAGGGTTTAGTGATTAAATTACAATTAATTAATCATCATCATAACATAGAAAATTAACACAACTTCACATAATCTGCGGACAATATCTTGGTAGAAGACAGAAAATTTACAGATACACACACAACCCGCACATATAAAAAGAGAGAAGCTTACGACGACGTTTCGGTCCGACTTGGAACATTTACAAAGTGTGTATTGTTCAAGTCACGGTATTGTGCCTTTTTTGTTATTTACAAACAGATGTCAACAAAGTCTTCCAGTGGGCAAATAGAAGATAAAATGATGCTTAATTAATGGTAACACATTGCAACTGCTCAGATATGTCAAGAACTCTGAAGGAACACTATACAAAACAGGATGACTATCACTTACAACAAAGGACCATGTAAAAGAATATGGTATAATAAAGTCGGTGACCTGTCATTTAGAGAACACAAAACAAATACAACGAAGGCCAGTAAAATACTAATGTGGATAATGAGAACTTTAAAAACGAAAAAAATGCCAATGGTGTTGCTATTTAAATAACGTGACCTGTCATGCTTACAGTATTTTTATAAATTGACGCATCTGTTGACGACAGGTTAGATATCCCAGCTGCAAAATACAGAGATTATCTACTGCCCACATGAGCCAATAAAGAATTTTAACTACTGAAAACGTCTCAAAGTACTAGGAATGTACTCTCTGGAGCAGAGAGAAATACCTAATAATATATATACACATGGAAAATATTGGAAGCAAGTGTAAAATAAACTCTGTGAAGCAACAAAGGCGCCATGGCCACTATTAAGGGAACAATGTCAACATGTGTGGTCCATGACTACTCAACCTGCTACCAGTATGTCAGAAACAGTGCTGAAACAGGCGTAGAAGTTTTCAAAATGAAACCGGATCTCTACCTCCACCAAATGGCAGATCAACCAGGCTGTGATGGGTATCTGGGCCAACAGGTCGTAAACACGACATCCTGGTTGATCAGACAATGAACACAAAAGCCTATCACCAGGCCGGGCTGGAGGGTAGAAAAACTCTTGAAAGCAGTTACAGGTATGTCACAGATATACAGTCTCATACTCTCTCCCCTCTGATATACCTTTACTTTGATGAGTTCCGATAGTTTTTTATACTGGTGCTGCTAGTGACCCACTGGCCCAGATATCCATCACAGCTTGGTTGATCTGGTACCTGATGAAGTTTCCTCGACTTCTATCCTTTTCCAGCAGTGTTTCTGATATCTTCTGGTAAGGAATAATCTGCTCTTCACTGGGTTTATTTTGGACTTCCTCCCATATCTCTCACTCCAGCATATTGTTAGGGCAGAGTGCCTAACAGATCAGGCCAGCAACTAAGAGATCTGGTCTGGGACCGGGCCACGGGACAAGATAAACAACAGCCTGGTTAATCTGGCACTTGGCGGAGGTTCTCATATCCGACATAAACATTAGACAGTTATAACAAGATAATGTAATTCATCAGAGTGGCAGCCACTGAGGACACGAAAACAATATAATGTTCGATGAGGACAAATTTCAGGTACTCCGTTATGGAAAGAAGAATTATAAACTGGAGCGGAGTATAAAAGTAAGTCAAACCTGTCAAGAGAGGGCAAGATAAATAAGAGAGAATCGTATGTTATATATCAGATCCTACGTTCAGGGATCACAGTTTAGTTGTCATAAACACGAGGAAAATGATAGACTGGCTAACCAAAACCTTCAAAACAAGAGATGACATGCCTTAAATTATACTCTCTGGAACGTAGGCGAGAAAGTTACAATATGACTTAAACCTGGAAAATTCTGGAGGGACTGATCCCAAATCTCAGCAAAAATCACTCCCTAGAGAGTAAGAGGCTTGACAGACGCTACAAAATACTCCCAGTGAAAAGCAGTGGGTAACTTTAATAGGGAACACAATAAGTTCCTCAAATTAGTTCCTGATCAGCCTGACTGTAGTGCATACATTGGACTGTGTGAGGCAAGAACCGACAGCCTGGTTGATAAGGCCATTAACCAGGAGTCGCGATCTGGAACCAGGTCCTACAGGTGGTGACCCTTAAATTTATTCAGGTAACCTTCAGGTAGATCACCAGAGGTCAGGTCGTTCATGGATACTGTTTAGGAGACCATAACTTGTAATGAGGACACCATCGTTATATGATGCCTCCCGTTAGCACATCCTGTTTGTTTATTCTGTTAATCTGCGAGGCTGGAAGGTAACAACAGTAAAAGGAAGGAATGTTCCCTTAGGTGATGCTGTGGATGAACCACTCCATTTCCTATACCACTAACCCGCGCCCACACAACCACCAGTAAACACTGGTACACCAACAACACGTGCTCTACCTGGTGTCTACCTGGACCGTGTTCCGGGGGTCAACGCCCCCGCGGCCAGGTCCATGACCTGGCAGACTGTGTCTGCTGCTACTGGTACAGCAACAAGCACCAGCAACAGCAGCAACAGCAACAACAGCTGAGATGTCTGCAACATCACACAAGAGCAGTTGGTCCACACCACATAGATGCTGTTTCCTCCTCTCCTGCCAACACAGCTGACTGCATACTGCAGGAGAATGTTTCTCTGTGACAGACAGCACCTCCCACCCACACCTTGCTGTACCACCTCACCCTCCACCCTCACACCTCTACCACCTCCACCCACACACCTCTACCACCTCCACCCTCACACCTCTACCACCTCCACCCTCACACCTCTACCACCTCCACCCTCACACCTCTACCACCTCCACCCTCACACCTCTACCACCTCCACCCTCACACCTCTACCACCTCCACCCTCACACCTCTACCACCTCCACCCTCACATTCCCTATAAGGGAAACCAGCGTCACAGTATTTAATAGCAGGATATCCCTGATGGCTCTTAGTACAGTCTTCCTTTTGAAGGGAGTCCAGAGATGCAGCTTCCAGCCATCTAGCATCCTCTGAGTAGCTTGGAGTGCTTCCGGGAAGATTACCTCCGCTGTCCGCTCTAAGCACCCCACCACCACCTGCTTGACAATTTGATCATTCAGATTGGCGCTGCTTGTATCTCGCACACAGACGTATTCATCACAGTCAGGCTTATAATGGAATGATTTGCAAAAACTTGTAGAGGTAGTGGAAAGCAACGTAAGATGTACTGAAATAGGAATGAAACGGAATTTTCTTCAATGTTCACTTGTTTTCTGGAGGCGGGAATACTGCTGTATACTGACGGTTCCCTTCAAGGAAGGCTAGACTGCTGAGCTAGAGAACGTACATAAAAATTTCATTGCCCATATACATTCAATCAAACATCTTAACCACCGGGGATGCCTGAAGTCCCTTTATCTGTAGTCCTTGGAACACAGGCGAGAAAGGTACATCATAATTTACACATGGAAAACCTTGTAGGAATTAGTTCCAAATCTGCACACCGAAATTACTCCATATGCCAATAAGAGACTTACTGGCAGATGGTGCAAAATGCCTCCAATAAAAAGCAGGGACACTGAATACACAAGAGAGAACTCGTTGAATGTCAGAGGTCCCAGACTTTTTTCAACGCCCCCCTCCCCTTGGAAAAAGGGAATTACCAACAAATCTCTGGCTGTCTTCAAGAGGGATCTGGACAAGTTCCTCCTACCCGGAGTCTTCCTGGAGGTTGTACCGGAGATCAATGCCCTCGCGGCCCGGTCCTCGAACTAGGTGGATCAGGGCCTGATCAACTAGGCTGTTACCGATGGTCACACGCAATCCATTGTACGAATCACAGCCTGTCAATTCCTGACCAGCTGGGCTATGGTTCGTATATTCAGTCGACTGCGTGCGGCCAGCAGTAACAGCCTGGCAGACCAGGCACTGATCCACCAGGAGGCCTGGTCTGAGACCAGACAGCTGGGACGCTGACCCCCAAAACCATCCTTCAGATATCCTCCAGGCCACAGCCCTCAGACCAGGTCTCCTAGGATGGAAAGGGAATATAAGATTAAGAATTATGAAGAAGCACAACGAGTCAAGATAAACGTATAGTGAAAGCAAGTAGAAGTTAATAAGATTTACCTCACACCTTATGTGTTGATGAGACAGAAATGAGCAGCAGTCTTGCCAGTGAAAAAATCAAAATGAACAGGATTCTACTTCACACTCATTTGACAGCACAGTAGTACCTCCCTGGATGGTTGCTGTCTCGTAACCTACCACTATACCTTTGAAGAGTTTCGAGAGTTTCTACTCTCGGAGCCCGGCCATGGGCCAGGCTCGTCTGGTGCTTGCCTGGTCTACCAGGCTGCTGCTGCTGCTGCTGGTGGCCCGCTGCCCCACATATTCATCACAGCCTGGTTGATCTGGCACCTGGTGAAGATACTTATCCAGTTTCCCCTTGAAGGCTTCTACACTTGTAGAAGCCTTCAAGAGAGTACTGGACAAGTATCTAGCTAGTGGATTTCACCTAAACTCTAAGAATATAGCAAAGGCAACAAATATAAGTGAAAAAGAGAAGACACAGGATCCTTCACCAAACATTCACCAATAACGAAGATAATGTATAAAACACAACCATTAACTCAACATTATAAAGAGCTTCAAGCCTAAAAATAAGCGAAACCACTTGAGTCACGAGGCGGGGCCAGGAGCTATGAAGTAACCTTGCAAACACAACCAGGTGAGACCAATCAAATGGAGGTCTTGACCAAGACAACCAAAATGAAAGGGATGAATTTAGAAGTGTAATAGCAAGGAGAAACATAGTGTAACAATGGTTGTAGAAGCACAGACAACTATGTTACATAAAAGAACACAAGTGCAACTAATGTGACATTGTATTGTGGCAACGTTTGTGGCGAAACGTTGCCACAGATGTCGCATTAGTTGCATGTTTATAAACATAGAAATCATATTTTACAAACTAAGACAACATTCTAGGTAATAGTAATTTAAATCAGCGACTAGAAGTGAGGAGAGTGACTACTAACATTACTGAAGTCACTGAGAGACTGGTGAAAATAACTAGAAAGAGAACTATGTTTGATACACGAGCGGACACGACCAGTCGCACGACTACTCACGTCTCCCTCACTCTTGCAAATACATGAACACTAAAAATAGCAATAAAATTATTTAATTAAACCAAGAGCTTCGTACAAAGTCCAGGAGAGAGCACATCATACAAAGTCCAGGAGAGAGCACATCATACAAAGTCCAGGAGAGAGCACATCATACAAAGTAAAGGAGAGAGAGCACATCATACAAAGTCCAGGAGAGAGCACATCATACAAAGTCCAGGAGAGAGCACATCATACAAAGTCCAGGAGAGAGCACATCATACAAAGCCCAGGAGAGAGCACATCATACAAAGCCCAGGAGAGAGCACATCATACAAAGCCCAGGAGAGAGCACATCATACAAAGACCAGGAGAGAGCACATCATACAAAGCCCAGGAGAGAGCACATCATACAAAGCCCAGGAGAGAGCACATCATACAAAGCCCAGGAGAGAGCACATCATACAAAGCCCAGGAGAGAGCACATCATACAAAGCCCAGGAGAGAGCACATCATACAAAGCCCAGGAGAGAGCACATCATACAAAGTCCAGGAGAGAGCACATCATACAAAGCCCAGGAGAGAGCGACGTACAAGCCCAGGAGAGAGCGACGTACAAGCCCAGGAGAGAGCGACGTACAAGCCCAGGAGAGAGCAGTCGTACAAGCCCAGAGAGAGAGGGAACGTCGTACAAGCCCAGGGGAGAGAGCGACGTACAAGCCCAGGAGAAGAGCACATCGTACAAAGCCCAGGAGAGAGCAGCGTACAAGCCCAGGAGAGGGGCCGTCGTACAAGCCCAGGAGAGAGCCGTCTACAAGCCCAGGGAGAGCGTCGTACAAGCCCAGGAGAGAGCGTCGTACAAGCCCAGGAGAGAGCGTCGTACAAGCCCAGGAGAGAGCGACGTACAAGCCCAGGAGAGAGAGCACGTCGTACAAAGCCCAGGAGAGAGCACGTCGTACAAGCCCAGGAGAGAGAGCACGTCGTACAAGCCCAGGAGAGACCCGTCGTGCAAGCCAGGAGAAGAGCGACGATCGTACAAGCCCAGGAGAGAGCACGTCGTACAAGCCCAGGAGAGAGCGTCGTACAAGCCCGGGGAGAGAGAGCACGTCGTACAAGCCCAGGAGAGAGCACGTCGTACAAGCCCAGGAGAGAGCAACGTCGTACAAGCCCAGGAGAGAGCACGTCGTACAAGCCCAGGAGAGAGCACGTCGTACAAAGAACCGCAAGCCAGAGAGAGCGTCGTACAAGCCCAGGAGAGAGCACGTCGTACAAGCCCAGGAGAGAGCACGTCGTACAAGCCCAGGAGAGAGCACGTCGTACAAGCCCAGGAGAGAGCACGTCGTACAATGCCCAGGAGAGCACGTCGTACAAGTCCAGGAGAGAGCACGTCGTACAAGCCCAGGAGAGAGACGTCGTACAAGCCCAGGAGAGAGCACGTCGTACAAGCCCAGGAGAGAGACAGCGTACAAGTCCCAGGAGAGAGCACGTCGACAAGCCAGGAGAGAGAGCACGTCGTACAAGCCCAGGAGAGAGCACGTCTACAAGCCCAGGAAGAGACACGTCTACAAGCCCAGGAGAGAGCACGTCGTACAAGCCCAGGAGAGAGCACGTCGTGCAAGCCCAGGGAGAGCACGTCGTACAAGCCCAAGAGAAGTGAGCACGTCTACAAGCCCAGGAGAGAGAGCGTACAGTCGTACAAGCCCAGGAGAGAGACGTCGTACAAGCCCAGGAGAGAGCACGTCGTACAAGCCCAGGAGAGAGCACGTCGTACAAGCCCAGGAGAGAGCACGTCGTACAAGCCCAGGAGAGAGCACGTCGACAAGCCCAGGAGAGAGAGAGAGCAGTCGTACAAGCCCAGGAGAGAGCACGTCGTACAAGCCCAGGAGAGAGCACGTCGTACAAGCCCAGGAGAGAGCACGTCGTACAAGCCCGGAGAGAGGAGCACGTCGTACAAGCCCAGGAGAGAGCACGTCGTACAAGCCCGGAGAGAGCACGTCGTACAAGCCCAGGAAGAGCACGTCGTACAAGCCCAGGAAGAGACGCGTACAAGCAGGAAGGCACGTCGTACAAGCCCAGGGAGAGCACGTCGTACAAGCCCAGGAGAGAGCACGTCGTACAAGCCCAGGAGAGAGCACGTCAGACAAAGCCCAGGAGAGAGCACGTCGTACAAAGCCCAGGAGAGAGCACATCATGCAGCCCAGAAGCACGTCGTCCAGGAGAGAGCACAGTCGTACAAGCCCAGGAGAGAGGACGTCGTACAAGCCCAGGAGAGAGCACGTCGTACAAGCCCAGGAGAGAGCGTCGTACAAGCCCAGGAGAGAGCACGTCGTACAAGCCCAGGAGAGAGCACGTCGTACAAGCCCAGGAGAGAGAGCGACGTCGACAAGCCCAGGAGAGAGCACGTCGTACAAGCCCAGGAGAGAGCCGTACGGTCGTACAAGCCCAGGAGAGAGCAGTCGTACAAGCCCAGGAGAGAGCACGTCGTACAAGCCCAGGAGAGAGCGTCGCACCCAGGGAGACCCGTACAAGCCCAGGAGAGAAGCCGACGTCTACAAGCCCAGGAGAGAGCACGTCGTACAAGCCCAGGAGAGAGCACGTCGTACAAGCCCAGGAGAGAGCGCGTACAAGCCCAGGAGAGAGCACGTCGTACAAGCCCAGGAGAGAGCAGTCGTACAAGCCCAGGAGAGAGCAGTCGTACAAGCCCAGGAGAGAGCACGTCGTACAAGCCCAGGAGAGAGCGTCGTGCAAGCCCAGGAGAGAGCACGTCGTACAAGCCCAGGAGAGAGACGTCGTACAAGCCCAGGAGAGAGCACGTACAAGCCCAGGAGAGAGCACGTCGTACAAGCCCAGGAGAGAGCACGTCGTACAAGCCCAGGAGAGAGCACGTCGTACAAGCCCAGGAGAGAGCACGTCGTACAAGCCCAGGAGAGAGCACGTCGTACAAGCCCAGGAGAGAGCACGTCGTACAAGCCCAGGAGAGAGCACGTCGTACAAGCCCAGGAGAGAGCACGTCGTACAAGCCCAGGAGAGAGCACGTCGTACAAGCCCAGGTGAAAGGGTTGACAGTAACAGTCCGTGTTCACCCAGCTGTTAGACAGACTAAAGCGTGATGTAAAAAAAATGAAATATTAATGAATATACCAGTAGAGTGTTGCCACCTATCAGATGTTACCGTAACTTAAGCTAGCTCTCTTGCATACCCACACACTAACACATAGGCCGCCTCACCCACACAACGTCACCCCATAAAGAAAAAGAAAAACACTCATTATTCATTCGCTCAAGAGCTGTCTTGCCAGGAGAGAGAGAGAGAGAGAGAGAGAGAGAGAGAGAGAGAGAGAGAGAGAGAGAGAGAGAGAGAGAGAGAGAGAGAGAGACACACACACACACACACACACACACACAAATGACCTTCCGAATGGTAACATCCCCACCCCACCTTCACAGTTCTTCCACCTCCAGGACTCAAGTCCAGCTGACTGGACTTTAGTTATGTGTGTACTCTCAGTGACCTGCTGCCTTCCATATTTTTCTAATTGTGCAATGCTTCTAAAACTTTCCTCCAGGATAAATTTCAGCTGCTCTTATTGTGATTTATTTTACAAAGACTACAACAAACCACTTAAAAGAGCGGAAGTGTAATGCACATGATAAGTACATGAATTACAAATTACTATCAACTGCTAGTTAAGTTACAATACTAACACTTGTACTAACTGTAGTGTTAGTACAAGGTTAACTACAACAGTAGCATTACAGTACATTCTATCAACTGCTAGGCACTGTTAAGTCAAGGTTACAGTTACTATAACTGTAGCAGTTAACATGGTTACAAGTTACTATCACAACTTTTACACTTTTAATAACCTTTCAATACTTCAGTTCTGGACATTTTGCAAAGGTGAGGAGGTGGCATTTGTAGTGGTTTACCATAGTGTAGTGTGGCTCACTGTAACCTGGCTCACTGTAACCTGGCTCACTGTAAGACCTGGTTAACATAACCTGCAGTTGTTCCGCTGCAGATTACTCTCATACACCTCCCAGTCTCTGCTGCAAATGGTATAAAATACCGACAAATTGATGAGTAAGAAGCATGTACAACAGTTGAAACGTTTCTCCTACACGGTAGGCTTCTTCAGTCAGAGTATAGGTTGAAGGCAGCAGAAGTGACGAGGTAAAGATGATGTAATCAGTCCATTAAGCTTGTATACATAGTGTGAGGTTGTCAGTCCCTCGGCAGCCTGGAGAAGAGTTCAGCTCGATGGTGCTCAACTTCAATCCATATTCTGTATGTGACTGAAGAAGCCTACCGTGTAAGAGAGACGTTTCCACAATAAAGATACACAAGTGTTGCACATGTGTGTGTTGCACACGTGTCTTACTCACCAACCTCCGAGTGTCAGAAATATTGTCGAGGGATTGGGGGGGGGGGGAGAACAAACTGACGAGTATAAATATAAGTAATTTAGTACAAGAATATTTTACATTATGTTTTTCTCAAGATCGAGCGAAACATGATCTAAGATAGTCTTGTTCTTCCCTACATGTTTTAATTTAATTAAGAACTGATTTCATGAGTTACAGTAATTAATTCTCCATTGTTCTATACACGACTTATTTTAGACCAATCAAGGTTTACGAAGCATCGATATAACAAAACAGTTTGATAACATTCAAAGGTTCGCAACGAGACCGATACCGGAACTACAACACTAGATACGATACTCAAACTCTAGACCCTAGAAAATAGGAAAACCTTAGTGTACTAGACAAGAGTAAACAAATGCATGTTGTTTGAGATGAGTGGAGCTGCAGATAGCAAACATGGCACTTAATATTCCAAACGAGCTGTAGTGACGGTAATAATAAAGTCCTTTTCAAACCTGGTCAATAAGTAGTTTTCTAGAGATTGGGCCAGGAGCTGTGACTCGACTCCCCAAACAAAAATGGGTGAGTAAACATACAAACCCCGCCAGCACATCCTGGTGGTGAAGCACACAATGAATGAGGCGCCCCTCCCTGGCTGGCTGGAGTCACGTTCATGGCGGACCAGGTTACCGGGTCATCTTACTCCTTACCCGCCCAAGTTTCCCTGAAGACAATGCCTGACCAAGTGGGGAGCCATGACCACAGTGGCATGCGGGCGCCATCACCCCTCCACCACCTCCACCCAGGCTACTTGTTTGGCAAGCTCCACACTAGAGAGGAAGGGGGCATGGGTGGGGGGAGGCACCAACGGTTCCTCCAACACCTCCGTTATCCTCCATCAATTATACGGAAGTCATGCAATCTGGCAACCCAAGTACGGATTAAAGTTAAGTATATAGACGTAACATGCAATGCAACGTGTGTGAGGTGTACCCTGTGTATACAAGCTACTCTGGCACCAAGTGTACCCTGTGTATACAAGCTACTCTGGCACCAAGTGTACCCTGTGTATACAAGCTACTCTGGCACCAAGTGTACCCTGTATATACAAGCTACTCTGGCACCAAGTGTACCCTGTGTATACAAGCTACTCTGGCACCAAGTGTACCCTGTGTATACAAGCTACTCTGGCACCAAGTGTACCCTGTGTATACAAGCTACTCTGGCACCACCAGTCATACTCGTGCACATTCCAACGTCTCCTGGATACCCCTACCCACTTAGTCTACCTACCTGGAGGGTATTCCGGGGATCAACGCCCCCGCGGCCCGGTTCACGACCAGGCCTCCCGGTGGATCAGGGTCTGATCAACCAGGCTGTTACTGCTGGCCCCACGTAGCTCAACGTACGAACCACAGCCCGGCTGATCCGGCACCGACTTTAAGTATCTGTCCAGCTCCCTCTTGAAGGCAGCCTGGGGCCTGTTGGTAATTCCTCTTATGAATGGTGGGAGGCTGTTGAACAGTCTTGGGCCCCGGACACTTATGGTTTTTTCTCTTAGTGTACCAATGGCGCCTCTACTTTTCATTGGGGGTATTTTGCAGAGCCTGCCCAGGCTTTTGCTTTCGTAGGGAGTGATTTCTGTGTGCAGATTCGGGAACATTCCTTCTAGGATTTTCCAAGTGTAGATTAGGATATCTCTCTCTGGCGTGCGTTCCAACGAGCACAAGTCAAGTGCTTCCAAGTGTTCCCAGTTGTTGAGGTGCTTGATGGAAGTTATGTGTGCAGTAAAAGTTGTCACACAAAGTGTCGTGGCATATTTTTTATTTGTTTATTTGTGGTTAACTATATTTTTTACGGTTTTATGCAGCATAACTTAATGAAGAAGACACACGTACAAGATTTGGACTTGATGTTATTGTATAATGATACTAACCTAACAGCAGTAACAGCCAGGTTGATCAAGCCTTGATCCACCAGGATGCCTGGTCTGGGACCGGGCCGCGGAAGCATCCTTCAAGTAGCCTTCATGTAGCCTAGCCTAGTCTAACCCAACCAAACCTAACCCATCCAAACCTACTCCAATTTAAAATACATAAAAATAGCTACAATAAACGTAAGAAATGTTGACTGAGAGCCTCGTCGCTTCGTAAAAAAATCCGCGTAGTAATAATACTGACATGTTGGTGTGTGAGATGTTAAATGCTCTCATTTAACATCTCACACTCTCTTGCTCTCATGTTTGGTTCTAGTCTTGCTTAAGAGGCACCTAAGTTCCCTCGTCTTCTAATAACATGTTCAGTTTTCCACTATAATCTACCTTATTCATAATTACTATCGCATTTGCTTTGTCTGTTTCATAAGGTGAAGTCCAGGATCTTTCCTTAATTCATGGTAAAACTTAACAAATCTTTGAGGACAATTGTTGTTGTAGAGATGTGAGCACAGCTCACACCTCTACAACAACAATTAAGGAAAGATCCTGGACTTCACCTTACGAAACAAAGCAAATACGATAGTAATTATGGACAAGGTAGATTATAGTGGAAAACTGAACATGGTATTAGAAGACGAGGGAACTTAGGTGCCTCTTAATAAAGCTTGTACAATATCGGGCAACCCACACTTAAACTCCCCAGGATAATTTAATGTTACAATGCGATTAATGTTCTTTAAATTACTGTTGATCTCAAAATCATTGTTTTGTGATGCAAATGGTTTTGAAAACCAACCATTATTGTAGTTTAGATTTATTTGGAGAAATTAAACGAGGTCGAGGTATCTACAAAGATAACAGAATGCTGTCAAGACCTGACCTGTGACGGGTTTCCAGAGTTCTACCCTAGACAGCCTAGCCCCAGGTCAGGCTTCTTTGCTCACCGTCTGGTCTACCAGGTTGTTTGTGCTAATTGCCCGCAGGTTCACATAAGCCATCACAACCTAGCTGATAAGTAAATTTGCAGGAGAAATTAATTCAGATTCCTCTGGAAAAGTTATGCCTTCACGTGTGCAGATATCAGAAGGAATCTGCATATCTGAGGTCACCGCAAGCAGCACAGGTAGTGACCTTTACTGCTCGTGCAGTCGTGACCTTGTTTACAGTTACTAAGTGGTTAGTCAGCCTGTCAACAAGACCGTACCCCACCTCACCCTGCTCAGGGACCTGACCACGGGGGCACTGAGCCCCGAAATCAGCTCACACAATGAGGTCCGTGGTTCGATTCCCGTTACTTGTGGAAACATTAGGCCGTGTTTCCTTAAGACACCTGCTGTCCCTGTTCACCTATCAGTAAAATAGGTACCTGGGTGTTAGTCGACTGGTGTGGGTCGCATCCTGCGAACAAAACTGACCTAATTTGACCGAAATGCTCAGCATAACAAGGGGCTTTCTATATAGTAGTATGTCATTGATATCACCTAGGCCTGTATACCTTGTACATGTACTTGTAGAAATATTATTATTATTAAATCTTTTAAAAACTATTAAAAATCTCAGTTCCCCAAGGCACTATCCTGGTACCACTGCTGTTTCTCATCCTCATAACAGACAGATAAAAACACCCGGCACAGTTGTGTATCATCATTTGCAAATGACATCAAAATAAGCATGAAAGTCACTACGGTACAAGACATTGACAGCCTCCTTCAGGGCAGGAGAAATATCAGAGCTTAAACAAATACAGAGATAGTTTACGGTGCGCAAAGAGCCAGTAAAGCATTTAAATCACTGGAGAGGAGGAGAGCGAGATACATGATAATATATACCTGGAAGGTACTCGAAGACCTGGTCCCAAATCTGCACACTGCAGTAACAATATAGTACTGTAGCGCGAAATATGGGAGGAAGTGCAACAAAGGTGCAGTGGGTACACTGTATCAACATTCGGGGTCCAAGACTATTCAACATCCTTCAAGAAGATATCAGAAACATTGCTGGAACAAGAAGTCTTCATGAGAAAACTGGTCAATTTTCTTCACCTGGTGCCAGATCAACTAGGCTGTGATGGATATGTCGGGCAGCGGGCCTCCAGCAGCAACAACCATGGCCGGCTCAGGAAGTAGAAACTCTCGAAACTCATCAAAGGTATTATTATAAGAGATATATAGACCCTCACCACCACCAACCTCCATTCCGTCTACCTCTCACTCAACCACGCCCACTCCCCCACCCCACAACACCTGCCCCAACACCCCTCAACCCGCCCCACCCCAACACACCGGACAAACCTGTCTCCTTTGGGCCTAACATGGGGTTGGGCGTGCCGTGGGTCGAGGTCAGGGGCCAACTTACCCACGTTCCGGAAACACAAAGGTCTGCGTGCCTGGCCCACCTCCCAGGACCAAGCTGACCCACTACAACAACCTTGGACCCACAACTCACCAGTATCACCCTTAACATACCAACAACACCCTTAACATACCAACACCACCCTGAACCCACCAGCACCACCCTTAACATACCAACAACACCCTGAACCCACCAGCACCATCCTTAACATACCAACACCACCCTTAACATACCAACACCACCCTGAACCCAGCAGCACCACCCTTAACATACCAACACCACCCTGATCCCACCAGCACCACCCTTAACATACCAACAACACCCTGAACCCACCAGCACCACCCTTAACATACCAACACCACCCTGAACCCACCAGCACCATCCTTAACATACCGACACCACCCTGAACCCACCAGCACCACCCTTAACATACCGACACCACCCTGAACCCACCAGCACCATCCTTAACATACCAACACCACCCTTAACATACCAACACCACCCTGAACCCACCAGCACCACCCTTAACATACCAACACCACCCTGAACCCACCAGCACAACCCTTAACATACCAACACCACCCTGAACCCACCAGCACCATCCTTAACATACCAACACCTACCCACCCTCCTTAACATACCAACACCCCCTAACCCACCAGCACCACTCGCTTAACATACCAACATTACTCCAACCCCTGAACCCACCAGCACCACCTTAACATAGCAACACCACACTCCTAACATACACAACACCACCATTAACATACCAACACCACCCTGAACCCACCAGCACCACCCTTAACATACCAACACCACCCTGAACCCACCAGCACCATCCTTAACATACCAACACCACCCTTAACATACCAACACCACCATTAACATACCAACACCACCCTGAAACCACCAGCACCATCCTTAACATACCAACACCACCCTGAACCTACCAGCACCACCCTTAACATACCAACACTACCCTGAACCCACCAGCACCATCCTTAACATACCAACACCACCCTTAACATACCAACACCACCATTAACATACCAACACCACCCTGAACCCACCAGCACCACACCTGGAGTCTACCTGGAGGGTATTCCGGGGGTCAACGCCCCCGCGGCCCCGTCCATGACCAGGCCTCTATTGCTACCTGCTAGAGGTACCAGCACTACCTGTTACAGGTACCAGCAATGTACCTGTTACAAGTACCAGCAGGGTACCTGTTACAAGTACCAGCAATGTACCTGTTACAACAGAGGTCTGTTACAAGACAGCAATGTACCTGTTACAAGTACAACAGGGTACCTGTTACAAGTACCAGCAGGGTACCTGTTACAAGTACCAGCAATGTACCTGTTACAAGTACCAGTAGGGTACCTGTTACAAGTACCTGCAGGGTACCTGTTACAAGTACCAGCAGGGTACCTGTTACAAGTACCTGCAGGGTACCTGTTACAAGTACCAGCAATGTACCTGTTACAATTACCAGCAGGATACCTGTTACAGTCGGTGCCGGATCAGCCGGACTGTGGTTCGCACGTTGGGCTACGTGCGACCAGCAGTAACAGCCTGGTTGATCAGGCCCTGATCCACCGGGAGGCCTGGTTGTGGACTGGGCCGCGGGGGCGCTGACCCCCGGAATACCCTCCAGGTAGACAGATATCAGAAATATTGTTGGAACAATACAGAAGTTACCAAAAGGACACTGGATCACTACTACGATGGTCAACTGTCAGATCAACCAGAGTTACGCTGGACTGGGTGCAAGTCACACACGGTCCAACGTAAACACCACAGCCTGGCTGATCAGGAACTAACTTCAGGAACTTGTCTAGTTCCTTCTTGGAGACTGCCAGGAATTTGTTAGTAATTTTCCTTTTGTATGGAAGGTGCTGAAAAGTCTTGGTCCCTTTACATTTTTTTTGAGAAATAGAAGCAGCAAGGAAGGTAAACTCACCACACACACACATTGCACACAGTTTCAAAATATGTATGACTGATCACTGTAGGCCTATGAGCAGTAACGACAGCCTACCAAAGTTACGAGGCGGGACCAGGAGATGTGACTTGACCCATGGAAGTGTAACTAGGTGAGTACATACCTCCTCCTCCACGCTGTCTCCGCACTTTACACTTACCTGAAATTATAAAAATGTTCACATTAGTTATATACTGATGAATATTTATAACAAATTACCAAGTTCATATTAAAGACATGACATGAATTATATACATGTACACGACATGACTTGCTAAACTGATAACAACAATTATTCTGACATTTGTTACTGTAGTGAGACTACAGTAGTGCTGTAGTGAGACTACAGTAGTGCTGTAGTGAGACTACAGTAGTGCTGTAGTGAGACTACAGTAGTGCTGTAGTGGTGAGTCTTTGGGACTAAGGTATGAGTACACAATGCTGATGGAATACAATAAGTGGAGGAGGGACTGAAAGAGTCAGAGGATCATGACATAATAGCTCTACAGAAACCAAGCTCACAGTAGTGCTGTAGTGAGACTACAGTAGTGCTGTAGTGAGACTACAGTAGTGCTGTAGTGAGACTACAGTAGTGCTGTAGTGAGACTACAGTAGTGCTGTAGTGAGACTACAGTAGTGCTGTAGTGAGACTACAGTAGTTCTGTAGTGGGACTACAGTAGTGCTGTAGTGAGACTACAGTAGTGGTGTAGTGGGACTACAGTAGTGGTGTAGTGGGACTACAGTAGTGCTGTAGTGAGACTACATTAGTGGTGTAGTGGGACTACAGTAGTGCTGTAGTGGGACTACATTAGTGCTGTAGTGAGACTACAGTAGTGGTGTAGTGAGACTACAGTAGTGGTGTAGTGAGACTACAGTAGTGGTGTAGTGAGACTACAGTAGTGGTGTAGTGAGACTACAGTAGTGGTGTTGTGAGACTACAGTAGTGGTGTAGTGGGACTACAGTAGTGGTGTAGTGGGACTACAGTAGTGCTGTAGTGGGACTACAGTAGAGCTGTAGTGGGACTACAGTAGTGCTGTAGTGAGACTACAGTAGTGCTGTAGTGAGACTACGGTAGTTCTGTAGTGAGACTACAGTAGTGCTGTAGTGGGACTACAGTAGTGCTGTAGTGAGACTACAGTAGTGCTGTAGTGGGACTACAGTAGTGCTGTAGTGAGATTACAGTAGTGGTGTGGTAAGACTACAGTAGTGCTGTAGTGAGACTACAGTAGTTCTGTAGTGAGACTACAGTAGTGGTGTAGTGAGACTACAGCAGTGCTGTAGTGAGACTACAGTAGTGCTGTAGTGAGACTACAGTAGTGCTGTAGTGAGACTACAGTAGTGCTGTAGTGAGACTACAGTAGTGTTGTAGTGGGACTACAGTAGTGCTGTAGTGGGACTACAGTAGTGCTGTAGTGAGATTACAGTAGTGCTGTAGTGAGACTACGGTAGTTCTGTAGTGAGACTACAGTAGTGCTGTAGTGGGACTACAGTAGGGCTGTAGTGAGACTATAGTAGTGCTGTAGTGAGACTACAGTAGTGCTGTAGTGAGACTACAGTAGTGCTGTAGTGAGACTACAGTAGTGCTGTAGTGGGACTACAGTAGTGCTGTAGTGGGACTACAGTAGTGCTGTAGTGGACTACAGTAGTGGTGTAGTAAGACTACAGTAGTGCTGTAGTAAGACTACAGTAGTTCTGTAGTGAGACTACAGTAGTGTAGTAGTGAGACTACAGCAGTGCTGTAGTGAGACTACAGCAGTGCTGTAGTGAGACTACAGTAGTGTTGTATTGAGACTACAGAAGTGCTGTAGTGAGACTACAGTAGTGCTGTAGTGGGACTACAGTAGTGCTGTAGTGAGACTACAGTAGTGCTGTAGTGAGACTACAGTAGTGCTGTAGTGAGACTACAGTAGTGCTGTAGTGAGACTACAGTAGTGCTGTAGTGAGACTACAGTAGTTCTGTAGTGAGACTACAGTAGTGCTGTAGTGAGACTACAGTAGGGCTGTAGTGAGACTACAGTAGTGCTGTAGTGAGATTACAGTAGTGCTGTAGTGAGACTACAGTAGTGCTGTAGTGGGACTACAGTAGTGCTGTAGTGGGACTACAGTAGTGCTGTAGTGGGACTACAGTACTGCTGTAGTGAGATCACAATGCACCGGTTAAGTTGTTGACCTAAAAAAGTGAGAAACATTCAGTAGAACTTGTGAACTACATTAACATTGGAACAAGAAACACTGCAGCAGGGGCGTGGCCTCTTCAAGATATCCACTTAGCAATGTTTTCACCACATACTGCCAGCCACTTCGTAGACCTCACTGAATTACGCGTCAAATGACTTTGTTGAACTATACATCAACTTCAACAGGTCTGGCCTGGGATCGGGGTTGCGGGGGCGCTGACCCCCGAGAACATCGATCTGGTATACTTCAGGTGTTTCCCTGTGTAATACTGTTGACATCCCTCTTCCGTCAGGGTTTACCTTTTAATCGCAGTCCTAGCACACCTCTATATTATGCATCAAGTTGAACGTTTCTTCCTCCATCGTCACCCCTTTCCTTTAACTGGCTCCGCAAAGTGGACGAGACACAAATATGAGGTGTCTGCTCTTCAATACAAAGTTTCCATGAAATTTACACTTGAGGATAGCAAAGATACACTTCGTGTCCTTGATGATGTACTTTACAAGTCTGACAACAAACTTGGTTTCAACGTTAATCGGAACCCACCACTATTCAGTCTGGTACAGGTACCTCTTACAGGTACCAGCACTATTTGCTATAGGTAACAGCACTGTACTTACTATTGGTACGTGTTACAGGTACCAGCACGGTGGACCTGCTACAGGTACCAGGACGATGAACTTATCGCGGTGTTCTTATATAGTTTTCCCTAAGCGCTGTCAGCATCTGTGGTAGTGAATGTCTTGAAGATGAATGTGTTTTCCTCGAAGAAAGTTTCACCAAATTACAACGGCACAACCCAGGGTAACACGGGTTTAGAGCAGGTCGCTCCTGCCTCTCGCAACTACAACCCAGGGTAACATGGGTTTAGAGCAGGTCGCTCCTGCCTCTCGCAACTACAACCCAGGGTAACACGGGTTTAGAGCAGGTCGCTCCTGCCTCTCACAACTACAACCCAGGGTAACATTGGTTTAGAGCAGGTCGCTCCTGCCTCTCACAACTACAACCCAGGGTAACACGGGTTTAGAGCAGGTCGCTCCTGCCTCTCACAACTACAACCCAGGGTAACACGGGTTTAGAGCAGGTCGCTCCTGCCTCTCGCAACTACAACCCAGGGTAACACGGGTTTAGAGCAGGTCGCTCCTGCCTCTCACAACTACAACCCAGGGTAACACGGGTTTAGAGCAGGTCGCTCCTGCCTCTCACAATTACAACCCAGGGTAACATGGGTTTAGAGCAGGTCGCTCCTGCCTCTCACAACTACAACCCAGGGTAACATGGGTTTAGAGCAGGTCGCTCCTGCCTCTCAGCAACTACAACCCAGGGTAACATGGGTTTAGAGCAGGTCGCTCCTGCCTCTCACAACTACAACCCAGGGTAACATGGGTTTAGAGCAGGTCGCTCCTGCCTCTCGCAACTACAACCCAGGGTAACATGGGTTTAGAGCAGGTCGCTCCTGCCTCTCACAACTACAACCCAGGGTAACATGGGTTTAGAGCAGGTCGCTCCTGCCTCTCACAACTACAACCCAGGGTAACATGGGTTTAGAGCAGGTCGCTCCTGCCTCTCGCAACTACTGCACCACTAAGACAGTCTTGGATACACTGCAACACAAACAGAATGCAAAAGCCTTCGGCAAATGTGATCAAGCGTAATAACACAAAATGCGTGCAAAAGGAATAACGGAAAAAGTGGACAGATGGATTCTTAACTTTCTAACAGTGAAAATCTGTGTTCCCCAAGGCATTTTACTCGCGTCCCGTTCTTTCTCTCATCATATCTAACAGAGACGTAATCATAACACAGTATTATAGTTTGCTGACGATACTAGAATTTGCATGAGTGTCGTCCATTGAAAACACTGTAAATCTCCAAATGGCTCTAAATGGCTTCTTCGAATGGGCCGCAGAAAACATGATGTTCAATGAGGACAAATTTCAGTTACTCCGTTATGGAAAACCTGAGGAAATAAAAGCTAGAACAGAGTAAAAAAACACACACTAACCACACAATAGAGCACAAAACTAATGTGAAGGACTTAAGAGTGATAATGTCAGAGGATCTCACCTCACAACTGCGAGGAACATGATAAGATGGATAATGAGAACCTTCAAAACAATGGACGTCAAGTCAATTATAATCCTCTTTAAGTCACCTGTTCTCTCTAGACTGGAGTACTGCTGCACTTGTAAGGCAGACGAAATTGCGAATCTAGAGAATGTACAGAGAACTTTCACTGCATGTATAAGTTTTGTCAAACACCTTAATTGTTGGGAACGTTTGAAGTCCCTTGACCTCTACTCCTTGAAACATAGGCGAGAAAGATATATCATAATTTACACCTTGTCCCAAATCTATACACAGAAATCACTCCCTACGAAAGCAAAAGGATTGACAGATGATGCAATAAACCCCAATGAGTACACTAAGAGAAAGCAAAATAAGTGTCAGGGGCCTAAGCTTTCCATCATACATAAGGGGATACAGGCCCCTAGATGCCTTCAAGGGAAACTGGAGAGGGTCCTAAAGCCAGTACCTGACCAACCAGGCTGTAGTTCATACAGGGATCAGTAGGAATAGCCTTGTTGATCAGGTCCTGATCCACCGGGAGCCCTGGTCATGGACCGGACCGCGGGGGTGTTGACCCCTGGGACCACTCTCCAGGTAGACAGACCCTCGGGGATCATAGACATGCACATAACAGTTATTCAACCATTATCGCATCTGTATTTAAATGTATTGGTGGTAGGTCGTTGACGCGACTGGTGGCGAGCACACCTGCCCTTCCTCCCCGGGAGTCAGTCACAGTGAGGACATCAACACTTTAGTACCAAGAGTATCATTTATGAACCCACCTACCAAGCACAAGTGGATGCTGCATAACTTGTCCAAAGATCTTCTCCAACAGTGAGAGACGAGAGGAGAGGAGAGAAGAGAAGAGAAAGAAAGAGTGTACTCACCTAATTGTGGTTGCAGGGGTCGAGACTCAGCTCCTGGCCCCCACCTCTTCGCTGTCCGCTACTGGGTCTCTGCTCTCACTGCTCCATGAGCTTTATCATACCTTGTCTTAAAACTATGTATGGTTCCCGCCTCCACTATATCGTTCGCTAGACTATTCCACTTCCTGACTACTCTATGGCTGAAGAAATGCTTCCTAACATCCCTTTGACTCATCTGAGTCTTCAGCTTCCAGTTGTGTCCCTTGTTTCTGTATTGCCTCTCTGGAACATCTTGTCACTATCTACCTTGTCGATTCCCCGCAGTATTTTGTATGTCGTTATCATGTCTCCTCTAACCCTTCTGTCGTCCAGTGTTGTTAGTCCTATTTCCCTCAACCTTTCTTCATAGGACAGTCCCCTGAGTTGTGGAACTAACCTTGTCGCAAACCTTTGCACTTTCTCTAATTTCTTGACGTACTTGACCAGGTGTGGGTTCCAGACTGGTGCTGCATACTCTAGTATGCACACACACCCGGTGTACAGTGTGTGTGTGTGTGTGTGTGTGTGTGTGTGTGTGTGTCCTAATTAATGTTTGCATAAATAACTCAATACGATTGTGACCAGATATAAACATATAAATAGTTCATTACCTTTGTAACTTGTTCAGCTTTCACAACTTTGCGGTCCAGTCCCTGGACCCATTACGTACCTTTGTAATCCTTTGACTACCGCCCACAGGATGGGTATTGCGTGCATAATAAAGATGTTAAACCAGATGTTTAACTAAACTCCAACACTCAGTAAACCAAACATAGCCACCACTGCCTCTACCACCACCAGTAAACCAAACATAGCCACCACTGCCTCTACCAACACTCAGTAAACCAAACATAGCCACCACGCACTGCCTCTACCACCACCAGTAAACCAAACATAGCCACCACTGCCTCTACCACCACCAGTAAACCAAACATAGCCACCACTGCCTCTACCACCACCAGTAAACCAAACATAGCCACCACTGCCTCTACCACCACCAGTAAACCAAACATAGCCACCACTGCCTCTACCACCACCAGTAAACCAAACATAGCCACCACTGCCTCTACCACCACCAGTAAACCAAACATAGCCACCACTGCCTCTACCACCACCAGTAAACCAAACAAGCACATGCCTCACCACCACCAGCAAACAGCCACCACTGCCTCTACCAACATGTAAACCAAACATAGCCACCACTGCCTCACCACCACCAGTAAACCAAACATAGCCACCACTGCCTCTACCACCACCAGTAAACCAAACATAGCCACCACTGCCTCTACCACCACCAGTAAAACAAACATAGCCACCACTGCCTCTACCACCACCAGTAAACCAAACATAGCCACCACTGCCTCTACCAACACTCAGTAAACCAAACATAGCCACCACTGCGTCTACCACCACCAGTAAACCAAACATAGCCACCACTGCCTCTACCACCACCAGTAAACCAAACATAGCCACCACTGCCTCTACCACCACCAGTAAACCAAACATAGCCACCACTGCCTCTACCACCACCAGTAAACCAAACATAGCCACCACTGCCTCTACCACCACCAGACAAAAATACCACAAACACAGCTCAACTGCTGCTGGGGTATACACCGTCATATGTATTTAAAACTGTGACAAAATGTATGTAAGCGAGACATCCAAACACCTCCACAAACGAATTTCAAAAAAGCAATATGCCAGCAGAACAGAGAACTTTAGGAAGGCCTGCGTAATACATAGTAATATTAACACCCACTCAATAAATTGTTATGGGGCACTAATAGCTGTCAAGGAGGATGACAAACGGAGAAGACTTCTTCACTCTACACACATTAGTACTTCTAACTTCAACCATAACAATGGTCCATGACGTCTGAGAATCAACATGACCTGACGTGATCTTCACTTGTTCTTCAACTCACTGATACTCACTAATATTTATTTGCTCTCCCTTACAAGATTTATGTTTGTGATTTGATAAAGTCTGCTGCCTAGGCGAAACGTCGCCAATAAAGGTTGCAAGTGTATATGTGTCATGTTGGTGTTACCTACTCAACAGGCGAGTGTTATGCTACTCTCATGAACCTTGTGGAAAGAGAGAAAATCTTCTTAAGAAACATTGTTCAACAAAGACCTTCATGAAATGCCTCTCGCTTGAGGAATGATGGTTATCTTTCACTACTATGCAAAATACAACACTAAACGTTATGCAACTTCCATTGAAGACCTGAGACCTCAAACACAATTTTCACTCTATGAGTTTCACTTGCAGACGCATTATTCAACAAAATTCACTCTCGCAACGCACTGCTCACACCTCATATGGTTTGCTCTTTTGCACAGACATGGAGAGGCAAGTCCAATAATCTGCCGTAATCTGGGTAACAGCAGCAGTATGAAGCATGTGTGGAGAGCAGATGGGAGTGTGCTGCGTGGTGAGGTGGAAGGCACCTCACCACGCGGTGCCAACCCTCACTGTCACCCTCATCATTAGGCTAGGTTAGGTAGGTTTGTCAGGAAACAGGACAAGTGCTTCTTGACGCGGGTCTTTGTAATATGATGACCCGCTGCTGGATCTTTTGGACATCTAACCGAGGCCTTCCGCTGGCTAACAGGTCCACCCCTTTGAAAATTATGGTTATATTTACAATCATACCCGCCCCAACGCTTTTATACTGTCTTGAGGGTGGAGTATATTGTGCCAGTCATCCTCTCAGTGAACATACCCACAAGAAACGTTAAATAATTGATAAACAAGTGTATAGTGACGCCTTCCTTGTTTCACTTGTCACTATATTTACTGATCACAGCCACTTTGTAACACCATTACGTATACCTTTGATATATCCTTAAAGGCGTTACGAGTTTTCCTACTCTCACAACCGGGTCCTGGGCCAGGCTTTCTGATCATCTGATCAACTAAGCTGTTGCTGTTGGAAGCCCGCTGGCCCATATCACAGTATGTATTTGTTAATGCCACCGGGGCTCGGTCTGAGATCAAGCCTTATTCACTGGAAAGAAAATATCTGAGGAATTAGAACTAACAAGAAACAGAGGAAAGTAAATATAAGTGTATACTGAATGTAAGTAGAACTTTGCAAGGTATACCAGCCATCATGCATGCTCATGAAAAATGTGCCAGAGTACAAAACGTTTAATTGGTTTCTATTTTACGCTGGTGTATGAGAGATTAGTAGCTACCCTCCATGGTTGTTGTCTACCAACTAACCAACTTTATACTACCGACACACCATGTGTAGGCAGCTCTGACACACCATGTGTAGGCAGCTCTGAGACACCATGTGTAGGCAGCTCTGACACACCATGTGTAGGCAGCTCTCACACACCATGTGTAGGCAGCTCTGACACACCATGTGTAGGCAGCTCTGACACATCATGTGTAGGCAGCTCTGACACACCATGTGTAGGCAGCTCTGATACACCATGTGTAGGCAGCGCTGACACACCATGTGTAGACAGCTCTGACACACCATGTGTAGGCAGCTCTGACACACCATGTGTAGACAGCTCTGACACACCATGTGTAGACAGCTCTGACACACCATGTGTAGGCAGCTCTCTCACACCATGTGTAGGTAGCTCTGACACACCATGTGTAGGCAGCTCTGTCACACCATGTGTAGGCAGCTCTGTCACACCATGTGTAGGCAGCTCTGACACACCATGTGTAGGCAGCTCTGACACACCATGTGTAGGCACCTCTCACTCACCATGTGTAGGCAGCTCTGACACACCATGTGTAGGCAGCTCTCTCACACCATGTGTAGGAAGCTCTGACACACCATGTGTAGGCAGCTCTCTCACACCATGTGTAGGCAGCTCTGACACCATATGTAGGCAGCTCTGACACCATTTGTAGGCAGATCTGACACACCATGTGTAGGCAGCTCTGACACACCATGTGTAGGCAGCTCTGACACACCATGTGTAGGCAGCTCTGACACACCATGTGTAGGCAGCTCTGACACACCATGTGTAGGCAGCTCTGACACACCATGTGTAGGCAGCTCTGACACACCATGTGTAGGCAGCTCTGACACACCATGTGTAGGCAGCTCTGACACACCATGTGTAGACAGCTCTGACACACCATGTGTAGACAGCTCTGACACACCATGTGTAGGCAGCTCTGACACACCATGTGTAGGCAGCTCTCACACACCATGTGTAGGCAGCTCTCACACACCATGTGTAGGAAGCTCTGACACACCATGTGTAGGCAGCTCTGACACATCATGTGTAGGCAGCTCTGACACACCATGTGTAGGCAGCTCTGACACACCATGTGTAGGCAGCGCTGACACACTATGTGTAGACAGCTCTGACACACCATGTGTAGGCAGCTCTGACACACCATGTGTAGACAGCTCTGACACACCATGTGTAGACAGCTCTGACACACCATGTGTAGGCAGCTCTGACACACCATGTGTAGGCAGCTCTCACACACCATGTGTAGGCACCTCTCACTCACCATGTGTAGGCAGCTCTCACACACCATGTGTAGGCAGCTCTCTCACACCATGTGTAGGTAACTCTGACACACCATGTGTAGGCAGCTCTGTCACACCATGTGTAGGCAGCTCTGTCACACCATGTGTAGGCAGCTCTGACACACCATGTGTAGGCAGCTCTGACACACCATGTGTAGGCACCTCTCACTCACCATGTGTAGGCAGCTCTGACACACCATGTGTAGGCAGCTCTCTCACACCATGTGTAGGAAGCTATGACACACCATGTGTAGGCAGCTCTCTCACACCATGTGTAGGCAGCTCTGACACCATATGTAGGCAGCTCTAACACACCATGTGTAGGCAGCTCTGACACACCATGTGTAGGTAGCTCTGACACACCATGTGTAGGCAGCTCTGACACACCATGTGTAGACAGCTCTGACACACCATGTGTAGGCAGCTCTGACACACCATGTGTAGGCAGCTCTCACACACCATGTGTAGGCAGCTCTCACACACCATGTGTAGGCACCTCTCACTCACCATGTGTAGGCAGCTCTGACACACCATGTGTAGGCAGCTCTCACACACCATGTGTAGGCACCTCTCACTCACCATGTGTAGGCAGCTCTCTCACACCATGTGTAGGTAGCTCTGACACACCATGTGTAGGCAGCTCTGACACACCATGTGTAGGCAGCTCTGACACACCATGTGTAGACAGCTCTCACATACCATGTGTAGACAACTCTGACACACCATGTGTAGACAGCTCTGACACACCATGTGTAGGCAGCTGACACACCATGTGTAGGCAGCTCTGACACACCATGTGTAGACAACTCTCACCTCAAAACCCCTCATCAAACACTCCCAGACAAAACAGTCACAACACTTTCCAAGTATCAATGTCAAGCACTACAGTACCTGACACACACACAAACACCTGTGAGAGGGTTCAAGGGTTGCCTGTCTGCCTGCCTGCCTGCCTGCCTGCCTGCCTGCCTGCCTGCCTGCCTGCCTGCCTGCCTGCCTGCCTGCCTGCCTGCCTGCCTGCCTGCCTGCCTGCAGCTTGTACTATGTTGGGAGGTGACTGATTTTCCTTCCTGTGCGAGTGAAGAATAAAAGTAATAGGTGTGGACATGCGACTTCCGGTGCCAAGCCCCTCTCATACCCTGAGAGGGTATCATCCCTCCCGACTCTACCCTCTCTGATACCCTGAAAGGTTATCATATCCCCAATCTACTCTCTCTGATACCCTGAGAGGATATCATTCCCCCGCTCTACCTTCTCTGATACCCTCAGAGAGTATCATCCCCCTACTCTACCCTCTCTAATACCCTGAAAGGGTATCATCCCTCACTCTACAACCTTTGATACCCTGAGAAGTATCATCCCCAACTCAACCCTCTCTGATACCCTGAGAGGGCATTATCCCTCCCCACTCTACTCTGTCATACCCAACTTCCATTTTTCTCACACTTAAGAGAATCAAATAACAAATAAACAATATATTTTTAGAAAGGCATGAAGGTAGGAGGCTGAGGTACATCTCTGCAGTGTAGACGAGGGCTGTAATGGTGACACTGCTTGTAGGAGCGACTGCGGCCCGGGCCATGACCAGGCCGTACGGTAGATCAGGGAGTGATCCACCAGGCTCTTACTGCTGGCCACCAGCAATTCAACGTACAAACCACATCCCGGCTTCTGTCCAGCTCCCTCTCGAAGACAGCCATAGTGTCTATTGGTAATCCCCCTTATGTATGCTGGGAGGCTGTTCAACAGCCCTGGGCCCTCTGACACTTATTGTGTTCTCTCGGTGGATTTACGGCACCATTTCCACAGGTGGCATGTTGCTCCGTTGCACCGCATTCATAAGGAGTGATTTCGGAGTGCATATTTGGGACCAGTCTCTCTGTCGTGTCAGTATCATATATACACTTGTGTAGTGTATCAGCATTCATCCTAGTTATACAGCTGGTCCCTTTGCGTGTGACGTCACGATACCCGCTGACGTCAGAGGCTCAGCGCATGTGCGTAGCCACGCATAGGCGCCTACCCTCACAAGTCATAGACTTACAAGCTGAACGGACGGGGGCTGAGATCTCTCCTCACAGACAAGTAAATATATCGTAACCATCCTTACAAGGAGTGTCTTTGACAACCTATATATCTCTCCCAAGACCCACACAACATCTCTAGGATTTTCCAGGTGTTTCCGTTCCTTTAAACTGCATGGACACGGAGACAACAGTAGTAGAGGGAACCTGTAACTCTGAGAGTCTACATTTAACAATACTTTGCCAACCAATCCACCCACCTACACCCCCCCCCACACACACACTCACACAGGAAGTGAAGAAGCTGCTAAGTGAGCTTGATACCTCAAAGACGATGGGACCGGACATCTCTCCGTGGGTCCTTAGAGAGGGAGCAGAGACGCTGTGTGTGCCACTAACTACAATCTTCAACACATCCCTTGAAACTGTGCAACTGCCTGAGGTATGGAAGACGGCAAATGTAGTTCCCATTTTCAAAAAAGGAGACAGAAAAAAGGCACTAAACTATAGACCAGTGTCACTGACGTGTATAGTATTCAAAGTCATGGAGAAGATTGGCAGGAGGAGAGTGGTGGAGCACCTGGAACGGAACAAGATTATAAACGACAACCAGCACGGATTCATGGAAGGCAAATCCTGTGTCACAAACCTTCTGGAGTTTTATGACAAAGTAACAGAAGACACGAGAGAGAGGGGTGGGTTCATTGCATTTTCTTGGACTGCAAGGCCTTCGACACAGTTCCCCACAGGAAAGATAGAGGATCAGGCACGTATAACAGGAAGGGCACTGCAATGGATCAGAGAATACCTGACAGGGAGGCAACAACGAGTCATGGTACGTGATGAGGTATCACAGTGGGCGCCTGTGACGAGCGGGGTCAAACAGGGGTCAGTCCTAGGACCAGTGCTATTTTTGGTATATGTGAATGATATGATGGAAGGGATAGACTCAGAAGTGTCCCTGTTCGTAGATGATGTGAAGTTAATGAGGAGAATCAAATCAGATGAGGATCAGGCAGGACTTCAAAGAGACCTGGACAGGCTGGAAACCTGGTCTAGCAACTGACTTCAAAGTCATGAAGATCGAAGAAGTGCAAAGAAGACCGCAGACAGAGTATAGGCTAGGTGGCCAAAGACTGCAAACCTCGCTCAAGGAGAAAGATCTTGGGGTGAGTATAACACCGAGCACATCTCCTGAAGCACACATCAACCAGATAACTGCTGCAGCATATGGGTGCCTGGCAAACCTGAGAATAGCGTTCCGATACCTTAGTAAGGAATCGTTCAAGACGCTGTACACCGTGTACGTCAGACCCATACTGGAGTATGCAACACCAGTTTGGAATCTACACCTGGTCAAGCACGTCAAGAAATTAGACAAAGTATGAAGGTTTGCAACAAGGTTAGTTCCAGAGCTAAGGGGAATGTCCTACGAAGAAATGCTAAGGGAAATCAGCCTGGCGACACTGGAGGATAAGAGGGTTAGGGAAGACATGATAACGACATACAAACACTGCGTGGAATAGACAAGTTGGACAGAGACAGGATGTTCCAGAGAGGGGACACAGAAACAAGGTCACAATTGGAAGTTGAAGACTCAGGTGAGTCAAAGGGATGTTAGGAAGTATTTCTTCAGTCATAGAGTAGTCAGGAAGTGGAATAGTCTAGCAAGTGATGTAGTGGAGGCAGGAACCATGCATAGCTTTACGACGAGGTATGATAAAGCTCATGGAGCAGGGAGAGAGAGGACCCAGTAGTGATCAGTGAAAAGGCGGGGCCAGGAGCTGAGTCTCGACCCCAGCAACCACAATTAGGTGAGTACACACACACACACACACACACACACACACTATCAGGGCTATTTTGTGCTAGTGTTTACCTGGTGAAGCTGAGTGAGATCAACAACATCACCACCACACCATCATCCTATGTCAGGAACACGAAGATCTATCCCCCACGCACGATGCTCTTCAAGTTGGTATCCCCCACGCACGATGCTCTTCAAGTTGGTATCCCCCACGCACGATGCTCTTCAAGTTGGTATCCCCCACGCACGATGCTCTTCAAGTTGGTATCCCCCACGCACGATGCTCTTCAAGTTGGTATCCCCCACGCACGATGCTCTTCAAGTTGGTATCCCCCACGCACGATGCTCTTCAAGTTGGTATCCCCCACGCACGATGCTCTTCAAGTTGGTATCAATATGTGAAAGTATCAGTGTATAAAAGTATCACTGTATGAAAGTATCAGTGTATAAAAGTATCACTGTGTGAAAGTATCAGTGTATAAAAGTATCACTGTGTGAAAGTATCAGTGTATAAAAGTATCACTGTATGAAAGTATCAGTGTATAACAGTATCACTGTGTGAAAGTATCAGTGTATAAAAGTATCACTGTGTGAAAGTATCAGTGTATAAAAGTATCACTGTATGAAAGTATCAGTGTATAAAAGTATCACTGTATGAAAGTATCAGTGTATAAAAGTATCACTGTGTGAAAGTATCAGTGTATAAAAGTATCACTGTATGAAAGTATCAGTGTATAAAAGTATCACTGTGTGAAAGTATCAGTGTATAACAGTATCACTGTGTGAAAGTATCAGTGTATAAAAGTATCACTGTATGAAAGTATTAGTGTATAAAAGTATCACTGTGTGAAAGTATTAGTATATAAACGTATCACTGTGTGAAAGTATCAGTGTATTAATGTATCAGTGTGTGAAAGTATTAGTGTATAAAAGTATCACTGTGTGAAAGTATCAGTGTATAAAAGTAGCACTGTGTGAAAGTATTAGTGTATAAAAGTATCAGTGTATAAAAGTATCAGTGTATAAAAGTATCAGTGTGTAAAAGTATCAGTGTATAAAAGTATCAGTGTGTAAAAGTATCAGTGTGTTAAAGCATTAGTGTGAATGCATCAATAAGTGTTTTAAAAGTTCCCATTATCCATACTGTCATTTATTCGGACCTTGGCGGCATCTGCCTTACTCTTATAGTGTTCTTTAATATCACAGATCACTTGTCCTTATTAAACAGGGTACCACATTCTTCAAGAGGTTCCTTTCATGCTACGAGGTGGTCATCCGGTGTGTTGTATCCTGTGTTCCCTTTGACTTCTTCATTGTTTACATATTAGAGGAGATGAAATTTATCACCAATGGACATTATGTTATTGTCCACTGGAAGACTTCGTTTACATCTGCTCAATTTTTTTTTAATTTCTTCTTCGTGTAAGGAGTGTAAGGAAACTTGCAAGTATGTTTCTCCGTGCTAGGGATATACCTTTGATGAGTTTCGAGAGTCTTTCTACTCTCGGAGCCCAGCCATGAGCCAGGCTCGTCTGGTGCTAGCCTGGTAAACCAGGCTGTTGCTGTTGGAGGCCCGTTCCCCCACATATCCATCACAGCCTGGTTGATCTGGCACCTGGTGAAGATACTTGTCCAGTTTCCTCTTGAAGACTTCTACCGTGTTTTTTATATCTTCTGGTAAGATGTTGAATAATCTGGGACCACGAATGTTGAGACAGTAGAAATGAAATCAGGGAATCAAATCCCTGACTAAGCGACTGTGAGCCGAATGTTCTTACCTAACACTGAGATACGTGAGTGTGTGGGGGGAGTTTGTGTGTGTGGGGGAGAGTTTGTGGGTGGGTGGGGGGTTCAAGCAGACAGTGTGTGTGGGCAGGCTGGCTCCTCCAATGATGGGTGATTCATGATCCTCCCCAGTCATGAATCACTCCGCAATATCTCACAAATAGATGAAGTGTGGAATATCCTGCAGGAGTTACTGTCAGGGGTCACCTCCTGCACTGTATTAACCTGCAGTAGTTACTGTCAGGGTCACCACCACCTGTACTATAGTAACCTTGAGTAGTTACTGTCAGGGTCACCACCACCTGTACTATAGTAACCTGGAGTAGTTACTGTCAGTGTCACCACCACCTGTACTATAGTAACCTGGAGTAGTTACTGTCAGGGTCACCACCACCTGTACTATAGTAACCTGGAGTAGTTACTGTCAGGGTCACCACCACCTGTACTATAGTAACCTGGAGTAGTTACTGTCAGGGTCACCACCACCTGTACTATAGTAACCTGGAGTAGTTACTGTCAGGTCACCACCACCTGTACTATAGTAACCTGGAGTAGTTACTGTCAGGGTCACCACCACCGTACTATAGTAACCTGGAGTAGTTACTGTCAGGGTCACCACCACCTGTACTATAGTAACCTGGAGTAGTTACTGTCAGGGTCACCACCACCTGTACTATAGTAACCTGGAGTAGTTACTGTCAGGGTCACCACCACCTGTACTATAGTAACCTGGAGTAGTTACTGTCAGGGTCATCACCACCACCTGTACTATAGACCTGGAGTAGTTACTGTCAGGGACACCACCACCTGTACTATATTAACCTGAGTAGTTACTGTCAGGGTCACCACCACCTGTACTATAGTAACCTGGAGTAGTTACTGTCAGGTCACCACCACCTGTACTATAGTAACCTGGAGTAGTTACTGTCAGGGTCACCCTGCACTGTATTAACCTGCGAGTAGTTACTGTCAGGGTCACCACCACCTGTACTATAGTAACCTTGAGTAGTTACTGTCAGGGTCACCACCACCTGTACTATAGTAACCTGGAGTAGTTACTGTCAGGGACACCACCACCTGTACTATATTAACCTGGAGTAGTTACTGTCAGGGTCACCAACACCTGTACTATAGTAACCTGGAGTAGTTACTGTCAGGGTCACCACCACCTGTACTATAGTAACCTGGAGTAGTTACTGTCAGGGTCACCACCACCTGTACTATAGTAACCTGGAGTAGTTACTGTCAGGGTCATCACCACCACCTGTACTATAGTAACCTGGAGTAGTTACTGTCAGGGTCACCACCACCTGTACTATAGTAACCTGGAGTAGTTACTGTCAGGGTCACCACCACCTGTACTATAGTAACCTGGAGTAGTTACTGTCAGGGTCATCACCACCTGTACTATAGTAACCTGGAGTAGTTACTGTCAGGGTCATCACCACCTGTACTATAGTAACCTGGAGTAGTTACTATCAGGGTCATCACCACCTACACTGTATTAACCTTGAGTAGTTACTGTCAGGGTCATCACCACCACCTACACTGTATTAACCTTGAGTAGTTACTGTCAGGGTCATCACCACCACACTGTATTAACCTTGAGTAGTTACTGTCAGGTCAGCACCACCTACACTGTATTAACCTTGAGTAGTTACTGTCAGGGTCACCACCACCTGTACTATAGTAACCTGGAGTAGTTACTGTCAGGGTCACCACCACCTGTACTATAGTAACCTGGAGTAGTTACTGTCAGGGTCACCACCTGTGGATTTGTCCAAGGTGACACCCCCTACGAGTACTTGGCCTCATCTGTCTGCAGTACATAAGTCCATCAAAGAAGTTTGTAACACTGACCTGCCATCTTACAGAAAGTTTGCCAAAATGCAAAACATTGAACAGAGTTTCGTGTCACATTCATGCTATGAGGATGGTACCTCACAACATAATTCTTGGTTAGGTTACCTTTTATATACCTTTGATGAGTTTCGAGTATTTCTATTCCCAGAGCCCGGCCATGGGCCAGGCTCGGTTGTTTTATTAGGCCTAAAAACTATCCACTGCAGGAGGATCATTAAGTTGCAAGTTACCTCTACACCATTACTGAAGGATATTTTAATAATTAAATTAATGACGAGCTCTATTGCAAGACAGGTGTGTGCTCCAGTACAAGACAGGTGTGTAGGTGCTCCAGTACAAGACAGGTGTGTAGGTGCTCCAGTACAAGACAGGTGTGTAGGTGCTCCAGTACAAGACAGGTGTGCAGGTGTTACCATGAGAATTTCCAGGAATCAATTATCTTCCCAGTTAGGAATATAAACGATTATGCAGGTGGTTACATGTGTCCAGCAGGTCAAAGTACATCCAGTGTGCCCACAGTATGGGCACCAACACTGGGTGAAGGTGCGGGCAGATAAGGTAAGATTAATTTTACCTGAGAGTGGGACAAGGCGTGAGAAAGCGCGTAGCTACAGCCGCCCGCCCGTCATCTCATACCTGATGGTAAACACAGAGCGTTGACCGCCCCCACGCTGCCTTTGTTGCTGCTTCACTGGTGGCTCCTGTTGCTGCTACTGGTGGTGTTGCTGCTACTGGTGGTGTTGCTGCTACTGGTGGTGTTGCTGCTACTGGTGGTAGTGTTGGTGCGGCTGGTGATGGTGCTGTCCTGGTGGTGATGGTGCTGCTACTGGTGGTGATGGTGCTGGTGCTGCTACTGGTGGTGATGGTGCTGGTGGTGATGGTGCTGGTGGTGATGGTGCTGGTGGTGATGGTGCTGGTGGTGATGGTGCTGGTGGTGATGGTGCTGCTACGGGTGGTGATGGTGCTGCTACGGGTGGTGATGGTGCTGCTACGGGTGGTGATGGTGCTGCTACGGGTGGTGATGGTGCTGCTACGGGTGGTGATGGTGCTGCTACTGGTGGTGGTGGTGCTGCTGGTGGTGATGGTGCTGCTACGGGTGGTGATGGTGCTGCTACGGGTGGTGATGGTGCTGCTACGGGTGGTGATGGTGCTGCTACGGGTGGTGATGGTGCTGCTACGGGTGGTGATGGTGCTGCTACGGGTGGTGATGGTGCTGCTACGGGTGGTGATGGTGCTGCTACGGGTGGTGATGGTGCTGCTACGGGTGGTGATGGTGCTGCTACGGGTGGTGATGGTGCTGCTACGGGTGGTGATGGTGCTGCTACGGTGGTGATGGTGCTGCTACGGGTGGTGATGGTGCTGCTACGGGTGGTGATGGTGCTGCTACTGGTTGTGATGGTGCTGCTACTGGTGGTGATGGTGCTGCTACTGGTGGTGATGGTGCTGGTGGTGATGGTGCTGTTACTGGTGGTGATGGTGCTGGTGGTGATGGTGCTGCTACTGGTGGTGATGGTGCTGTTACTGGTGGTGATGGTGCTGGTGGTGATGGTGATAGTGCTGGTGGTGATGGTGCTGCTACTGGTGGTGATGGTGCTGCTACGGTGGTGATGGTGCTGCTACTGGTGATGGTGCTGCTACGGGTGGTGATGTTGCTGCTACGGGTGGTGATGGTGCTGCTACGGGTGGTGATGGTGCTGCTACGGGTGGTGATGGTGCTGCTACGGGTGGTGATGGTGCTGCTACGGGTGGTGATGGTGCTGCTACGGGTGGTGATGGTGCTGCTACGGGTGGTGATGGTGCTGCTACGGGTGGTGATGGTGCTGCTACTGGTGGTGATGGTGCTGCTACTGGTGGTGATGGTGCTGCTACTGGTGGTGATGGTGCTGCTACTGGTGGTGATGGTGCTGCCACTGGTGGTGATGGTGCTGCTACTGGTGGTGATGGTGCTGCTACGGGTGGTGATGGTGCTGCTACTGGTGGTGATGGTGCTGCTACGGGTGGTGATGGTGCTGCTACGGGTGGTGATGGTGCTGCTACTGGTGGTGATGGTGCTGCTACTGGTGGTGATGGTGCTGCTACTGGTGGTGATGGTGCTGCTACTGGTGGTGATGGTGCTGCTACTGGTGGTGATGGTGCTGCCACTGGTGGTGATGGTGCTGCTACTGGTGGTGATGGTGCTGCTACGGGTGGTGATGGTGCTGCTACGGGTGGTGATGGTGCTGCTACTGGTGGTGATGGTGCTGCTACTGGTGGTGATGGTGCTGCTACTGGTGGTGATGGTGCTGCTACTGGTGGTGATGGTGTTGTTACCTGTAGTGTTGGTGCTCCTGCCGCTACTGTGTTCTCTAAATGATAAATCAAGTCTTTTACGTGTTCATTTCGTTCTATGTGATAATCCTCCGGTGTTTTATATCCAGTGACCTTTCTAAGTTCATTTTTTTCCATATTTGTGCAGTTGGAATTTGTCAACACTGAACATCATGTTATTTTCTAGCGTGCATTGAAACACTTTGTTAATATCTGCTTACAATTTTCCCTGTCTTCTACCTAGGCAACTTCAATACTTATTCTGTCATGGTCCACAATAAGGCTGAACATCAGAAAATACGCCAGGACCCTGTCTTAGGCTACTGAACTTCCTACTTAACTATGGCAAGTTTTTGCTCTGCTTACTATTTTTGTGTTCTGTTTATCAGGATATTTAATATCCTGTTATACCTGTTACTTATTTTATGGGATATCCATAAACGCATTTGTTAAATGCCTTCTCGGTGTCAGAGTAGACCACATCTGTGTTTTGGTTTTCAAATCCTCCGTAATTTCGTGCATAATGGTGTAATAGTTATGGCAAGCATGATCTTCCTTCTCTAAATTCATGCTGACTTGGGTTGTGTTGGTCATGCTGACTTGGGTTGTGTTGGTCATGCTGACTTGGGTTGTGTTGGTCATGCTGACTTGGGTTGTGTTGGTCATGCTGACTTGGGTTGTTGGTCATGTACTTGGTTGTGGTCATGCTGACTTGGGTTGTGTTGGTCATGCTAACTTGGGTTGTGTTGGTCATGCTAACTTGGGTTGTGTTGGTCATGCTAACTTGGGTTGTGTTGGTCATGCTAACTTGGGTTGTGTTGGTCATGCTAACTTGGGTTGTGTTGGTCATGTACTTGGGTTGTGTTGGTCATCTAACTTGGGTTGTGTTGGTCATGCTAACTTGGGTTGTGTTGGTCATGCTAACTTGGGTTGTGTTGGTCATGGTAACTTGGGTTGTGTTGGTCATGCTAACTTGGGTTGTGTTGGTCATGGTAACTTGGGTTGTGTTGGTCATGCTAACTTGGGTTGTGTTGGTCATGGTAACTTGGGTTGTGTTGGTCATGCTGACTTGGGTTGTGTTGGTCATGCTGACTTGGGTTGCGTTGGTCATGCTGACTTGGGTTGTGTTGGTCATGCTAACTTGGGTTGTGTTGGTCATGCTAACTTGGGTTGTGTTGGTCATGCTACTTGGGTTGTGTTGGTCATGGACTTGGTTGTGTTGGTCATGCTAACTTGGGTTGTGTTGGTCATGCTAACTTGGGTTGTGTTGGTCATGGTAACTTGGGTTGTGTTGGTCATGGTAACTTGGGTTGTGTTGGTCATGCTAACTTGGGTTGTGTTGGTCATGGTAACTTGGGTTGTGTTGGTCATGCTAACTTGGGTTGTGTTGGTCATGCTAACTTGGGTTGTGTTGGTCATGCTAACTTGGGTTGTGTTGGTCATGGTAACTTGGGTTGTGTTGGTCATGCTAACGGTTGTGGGTCATGCTACGGTTGTGTTGGTCATGCTAACTTGGGTTGTGTTGGTCATGCTAACTTGGGTTGTGTTGGTCATGGTAACTTGGGTTGTGTTGGTCATGGTAACTTGGGTTGTGTTGGTCATGCTAACTTGGGTTGTGTTGGTCATGTAACTTGGTTGTGTTGGTCATGCTGACTTGGGTTGTGTTGGTCATGGTAACTTGGGTTGTGTTGGTCATGCTGACTTGGGTTGTGTTGGTCATGGTAACTTGGGTTGTGTTGGTCATGCTAACTTGGGTTGTGTTGGTCATGCTAACTTGGGTTGTGTTGGTCATGCTAACTTGGGTTGTGTTGGTCATGCTAACTTGGGTTGTGTTGGTCATGCTGACTTGGGTTGTGTTGGTCATGCTGACTTGGGTTGTGTTGGTCATGCTGACTTGGGTTGTGTTGGTCATGCTAACTTGGGTTGTGTTGGTCATGCTGACTTGGGTTGTGTTGGTCATGGTAACTTGGGTTGTGTTGGTCATGCTGACTTGGGTTGTGTTGGTCATGGTAACTTGGGTTGTGTTGGTCATGCTGACTTGGGTTGTGTTGGTCATGCTGACTTGGGTTGTGTTGGTCATGCTGACTTGGGTTGTGTTGGTCATGCTAACTTGGGTTGTGTTGGTCATGGTAACTTGGGTTGTGTTGGTCATGCTGACTTGGGTTGTGTTGGTCATGGTAACTTGGGTTGTGTTGGTCATGCTAACTTGGGTTGTGTTGGTCATGCTAACTTGGGTTGTGTTGGTCATGCTAAATTGGGTTGTGTTGGTCATGCTAACTTGGGTTGTGTTGGTCATGCTGACTTGGGTTGTGTTGGTCATGCTGACTTGGGTTGTGTTGGTCATGCTGACTTGGGTTGTGTTGGTCATGCTAACTTGGGTTGTGTTGGTCATGCTGACTTGGGTTGTGTTGGTCATGGTAACTTGGGTTGTGTTGGTCATGCTGACTTGGGTTGTGTTGGTCATGGTAACTTGGGTTGTGTTGGTCATGCTGACTTGGGTTGTGTTGGTCATGCTGACTTGGGTTGTGTTGGTCATGCTGACTTGGGTTGTGTTGGTCATGCTAACTTGGGTTGTGTTGGTCATGGTTTTCATTAAAAGTTATAATGTGGCTTCTCTCTACCCTTTCAAAGACTTTTTATGATGTTTCATACTAATATCTTTGATGAGTTCAGAGTTTTTCTACTCCCGGAGCCCGGCCATGGACCAGGCTCGTATAGTGTTTACCTAGTCAACCAGGCTGTTGCTGCTGGTGCCCCACATGCTCTTGGTGTATAATGTTTTGCCACAGCTCTACTGCCGTCTCTCTGCAGAGGAGTTATATTATCACTTAATTTTAGGCCACTGAGAGTTGACAAAGATGGCAACTCATTCTTCAGGGAATACCGAGTGTTGTGCTAGTGGTATTTTACACGTCTTTATAACTATATAGAGCACCATGAATCAGGCCCAGGAGCTGTGTGTGGGGACATGCTTTCTATTTTCTTTTCGAATTAGAGGGATTTGTACTTAAATCTCTGATATACATTTGAAGGCTTTCGAGAGTTTTGCTATTCTGGCAGCCTGGCCCAGGACCAGGCTTATCCGGTGCTTGCCTGATCAACCAAGTTGTTAATGGCAACGAAAAACTCCTATGCCTGCAGGATACCTGAAGGACGCTTCCGAGGGTTAAGGATCAAGACCTGGTCAACCAGACTGTTATTGTTGGCCACTCCGCACAGCCTCGCTGATCAGGAATTGACTTAAAACTAGTCCAGGTTCCTCTTGAAGTGAGTTGCCAAAGTTTGATTGATAACATTCTTTCAAGATTACGTCATTACCATCATCAGTGAATGAACTGCGAGTAGTGGGTAACTCTGCAAGTGGTTTTGACTTTGAGTCCATGGAATGTAAAACTATTTAATATCCGTCGCAATTTCTGAACGACTTTTGTTTGTTTTGTGTGTCTCTTGAGTCTGGCAGGAATATTTTAGTTTCTGGTTTATGTTGGTAATCTCTGTCTTTCCTCTGTTATGACATACCTTCTGTTTAAGCAATTCAGTTATCCTCTTGTTCTGCTTTTGCACATTTTCTACTTTTTCAAAGTCTGTATTCAGCTCTCCCATGCACACCACTGCATGGGAAAGTCTGATCACTCTCAATAATCTGTATTCGGCTCTCCCATGCACACCACTGCATGGGAAAGTCTGATCACTCTCAATTTTGTCCCAGTCATTTCTCCGATTGTTGAAGTTAAATTGGGCATTTCTTCACGCTGGTTATTCTTAGCTCTACGTATGGACTGGTTTCTACTTCACTGAAGTTATGGTTGAGTATAATTATGTAGATTTTGATCTCTAGCAGATCCTCACTGTTCATGAAGACAGGTCTAGTGAGTCTAATAAACTCGTATTGAGACCTATGCACACCACTGCATGGGAAAGTCTGATCACTCTCAATTTTGTCCCAGTCATTTCTCCGATTGTTGAAGTTAAATTTAGAGAACATTTCTTCACGCTGGTTATTTCTTAGGTTCTCTACGTATGGACTGGTTTCTACTTCACTGAAGTTATGGTTGGAGTATAATGTATGTGAGATTTTGATCTCTTAGCAGATCCTCACTGTTCGTGAAGATCAGGTCTAGTGAGTCAATAAAAGGTTTAGAAAACCTACAATTTGATAAATGAGACACTTGTACAACATTTGGGTATCTTTATTCTGGAAATGTTTCGCCAGCCCGTGGATTCTTCAGTCCAATGCAGAGAGAGGTAGAAGATGAGGAGGAGGAGGAGTTTAAGGTAATCAGTCCCTCTTGTAGGTTCTGTTATTTGTTGGTTCGAAGCAAACTTTTCACAGGTTAGGTTAGGTAAGGTTTGTCAGGAAACAGAACAAGTGTTTCCTGACACGGGTCTTAATCATATGATGACCCGCAGCTGGAGCTTTTGGTCATCTAACCGAGGCCTTCCGCTGGCTTACTGGTTCACCCCTTTAAAAATTAAGGTTATAATAACTTTTGACAGCGCCCCAGTAGCTCTCTGGTATGTGGGTGTATATGTTGCCCCGAGGGGCGAGGCCATTATAGGTTTCCATTCGTGTCATAAAAAATACACAGATTTTGCGGCAGTAAGATCGTGTTTGTGAAGATGGTGATACGTGAATGTTGTAGTAGTCAAAGATGAGTTGATATCGACAGTGGCGTGTCACTATTGCACACACTATACGTGTGTGTGCTGTGCTATCTTCTAAAATATAGTGATGAAGAGGGTTTTTTTTCGTCCTCTCCTCAGTTTTCTATCTGTGGGAAATGTTTCATCAACCTAACACACATATACTAGTTAGCAAGAGACGCAGGAGTAAGTGACGCAAAGGACAGGTGAAGATGACGCAGGGGCAGGTGAGGGGTGGAGCAGGTGGGGCTGCCACGTGCCCTCTTATTAGGCCGGAAGGGAAGGGGCAGGGCGGCCAGGAAGAGGCCCTTCAAACATGCTGCTCGGGAAGGGACCAGCCCTGTCTCGCCTCTCTCGTATTACATCCCACCTGTTGCCACCCACACCCACCTCACCTGTTGCCACCCGCATCTACACCATCTGCTGCCACCAGCACCTACCTGGTCAGCTGCCACCCACAACTACCCCACCTAGTGTGACTGCTGCCAATGGTACAACACCAGCTGTCCCTTACAAACGTTTCCTCAATAAAGATTGCCAAGTGTTGCACAAGTGTCTCAATCTTCAACTTGTGGGTTTTCTAAATCATTTACATCACAACAAACCAAATGTTGTAAAACATAATGAACATCTCTTCGGTATTTCTCTGAGGTATACTTTAATTTATTATTATATTTACTTCAACGGGGGTGTGACCAGAGTGATCAATATTTAAGATGGACGTGTTAAAATCTCAGTACATCTTTCCAGGAATCATCGCCCCCGCGACCCGGTCTAACACCATTCCTCCTTAATTTGAAAGGAAATATTAGAGGAATAAGAAAACTCAGACAGTACAATAAAGTATATACTGAATGTAAGTAAAAGTTTGTAAGATTTGTCTGCCATATTGCATGTTTATGAGATAGGAATAAAGGGCTTCTGTAATCTGTGGATCTAGACTCGCCGCTCCAGGCAATCTCTTGCTTGGAGTCGCACTTATTTCCCCAGAGTCCATTTATGAAAGAAAATTTGCTTTTCGTGTTGGCGTTCAGTCCTCGTAAACTTAAAAAAAAAGTTATTGTACTTTAGCAGTTTCTGAAGAAAGGTTTAGATAAGACCCCCACTGACCGCTCTTGTTGTGTGTGTGTGTGTGTTCTTGGGATCGTGCCCCCCCCCCCGCAGCCAGGTCTCAGACCAAACATCAAGTGGAAATATTACATAACTAAGAAGTATTAAGAAAGACAGAGGAGTGTCAAGCTGGGTATATAGTGACCCTCAGCACAAGAGCTTCACACCGTACACGCCCACCACAAGAGCTTCACACCGTACACGCCCACCACAAGAGCTTCACACCGTACACGCCCACACCTCGGACACGGGTACTTCCAACACGAAGAACCTTTAACTAACCCAGTCTCACCACCGTGGCATGAAACGTTGAAAGTTGAACGTTCTCCCGGCTTAGTCTCATTGAATTCTCTTTCATATTTCGTGTTTATGAGACACCAGACCAACCATTATGCCAGAGTGCAAAACGTTTATCATGTTTCCATGCTACACTAATATGCTAGAGCCTATGTACCTTACCTATCACACTAATATAGAACTATGTACCTTACCTATCACACTAATATAGAACTATGTACCTTACCTATCACACTAATACAGAACTATGTACCTTACCTATCACACTAATATAGAAATATATACCTTACCTATCACACTAATATAGAACTATGTACCTTACCTATCACACTAATACAGAACTATGTACCTTACCTATCACACTAATACAGAACTATGTACCTTAACTATCACACTAATATAGAACTATATACCTTACCTATCACACTAATACAGAACTATGTACCTTGTACAGGGGACTTGAGCTAGAGTTCGTCACGGCCATGCTAGCTGGAGATTCGTCTGTAAAAACTTGCATTTGTGGACACAGTGGTGCCTATGCTAACCTTCCTATGGTGTAGAAATATACCTAGTTGGATGAATCTTATTGAAGCTAGCTGGCCCAGTGGCTTACGCGACGGTCTAGAGTTCTGAGACTCTCTGACCGCGGGTTCGAACCCCACCCGTGGTATGTGGGATAGAACTATGTACCTTACCTATCACACTAATACAGAACTATGTACCTTACCTATCACACTAATATAGAACTATGTACCTTACCTATCACACTAATACAGAACTATGTACCTTACCTATCACACTAATACAGAACTATGTACCTTACCTATCACACTAATATAGAAATATGTACCTTACCTATCACACTAATATAGAACTATGTACCTTACCTATCACACTAATATAGAACTATGTACCTTACCTATCACACTAATACAGAACTATGTACCTTACCTATCACACTAATACAGAACTATGTACCTTACCTATCACACTAATATAGAAATATGTACCTTACCTATCACACTAATATAGAACTATGTACCTTACCTATCACACTAATACAGAACTATGTACCTTACCTATCACACTAATATAGAACTATGTACCTTACCTATCACTAATTTGATATGAACTGTGTACCTTCAAGCATAGCGATAGTTTTCTTCAGTGCGGTGCTAGTAGCTGCCGCAGCTGCGGCGGCGACGATTGGGGGAGGTGGCGGCGTGGAGGGGGCGGGGACGAGGCTTGATGGGTCGGGTGATGGAGGTTGTTGTGGGGGAGGTAGAAGGTGGAGGTGTATAGGGAAGTGAAGGAGGGGGGGGGGAGGGGCGTCAGCACACCTGTCATACAACTTCAACATACAATACACACTTCTCACACTCGTGCTACTGAATCTAGCATAGAGGTAAGTCAGTGATCACTGCTGCCGTGGTCCACTGTAGTGACAGTTACTTGCATATCGTCTAGAATGGATGATATGCACCTATAGCTATTATTTTTGTCTTCGTCTGCTAGAAGATTAAGAAACAGAAGAGGTGGGAGGACAGTGCCTTGGGGCACTGAACTCTCCTGTTTTTATAAATTAATGCGTCCTGTTTATTAGAAATCTAAATATTCATTTCCCTGCTTTTCCAATTATCTAAATTGACCTCATTTTATGTATTATCACTCATTGATCACATTTGTCAACACACAAATACCCCGCACACAGGAGAAAGGAGCTTATTACGACGTTTTGGTCCGACTTGGACCATTTACAAAGTAACACTTTGTAAATTCCGACCGTAACGTCGTCGTAGGCTCCTCTTTCCTCTGTCCGGGGTATTAGTGTATTGTTGCAGTCACGGTATTTTGCCCTTTTGGTCTTCACATCTGTCAAATGCGTCTGAAAATCCGTGTAGATCACATCTACGTTTTGGTTTTGTTCAAGGCCTCGGTAATTTTGTCATAATGATCTAATAATTGAGAAGTATGATCTTTCTGTTGTAAATCCATCTTGACCTGGGTTGTACGGGTAATGCTTTTATAACACAAACACTAAACTAGCGCCTCAACACTCCTTCAACGATGCACATAAATGGTATAAAATAAGGACACCATGGAAAAATAGTCAGATCTGTTTGTGACTTGATAAAGTACACTGTGTGGGCGAAGAGTAGTCAATGAAGGATCGCATTATACATAATAGGGGAAGTTGCAAAATTAGTAAGGATCAATTTGTGAGGTGGAAGAGTTAATATCAAATACATAATGTGTAGGTGGGAAGAGTTAATATCAAATACATAATGTAGGTGGGAAGAGTTAATATCAAATACATAATGTGTAGGTGGGAAGAGTTAATATCAAATACATAATGTGTAGGGTGTGAAGAGTTAATATCAAATACATAATGTGTAGGGTGGGAAGAGTAAATATCAAATACATAATGTGTAGGGTGGGAAGAGTTAATATCAAATACATAATGTGTAGAGTGGGAAGAGTTAATATCAAATACATAATGTGTAGGGTGGGAAGAGTTAATATCAAATACATAATGTGTAGGGTGGGAAGAGTTAATATCAAATACATAATGTGTAGAGTGGGAAGTTAATATCAAATACATAATGTGTAGGGTGGGAAGAGTTAATATCAAATACATAATGTGTAGAGTGGGAAGAGTTAATATCAAATACATAATGTGTAGAGTGGGAAGAGTTAATATCAAATACATAATGTGTAGAGTGGGAAGAGTTAATATCAAATACATAATGTGTAGAGTGGGAAGAGTTAATATCAAATACATAATGTGTAGGGTGGGAAGAGTTAATATCAAATACATAATGTGTAGGGTGGGAAGAGTTAATATCAAATACATAATGTGTAGGGTGGGAAGAGTAAATATCAAATACATAATGTGTAGGGTGGGAAGAGTTAATATCAAATACATAATGTGTAGAGTGGGAAGAGTTAATATCAAATACATAATGTGTAGGGTGGGAAGAGTTAATATCAAATACATAATGTGTAGGGTGGGAAGAGTTAATATCAAATACATAATGTGTAGAGTGGGAAGAGTTAATATCAAATACATAATGTGTAGGGTGGGAAGAGTTAATATCAAATACATAATGTGTAGAGTGGGAAGAGTTAATATCAAATACATAATGTGTAGAGTGGGAAGAGTTAATATCAAATACATAATGTGTAGAGTGGGAAGAGTTAATATCAAATACATAATGTGTAGAGTGGGAAGAGTTAATGTCAAATACATAATGTGTAGAGTGGGAAGAGTTAACATCAAATACATAATGTGTAGAGTGGGAAGAGTTAATATCAAATACATAATGTGTAGAGTGGGAAGAGTTAATATCAAATACATAATGTGTAGGGTGGGAAGAGTTAATATCAAATACATAATGTGTAGGGTGGGAAGAGTTAATATCAAATACATAATGTGTAGAGTGGGAAGAGTTAATATCAAATACATAATGTGTAGGGTGGGAAGAGTTAATATCAAATACATAATGTGTAGGGTGGGAAGAGTTAATATCAAATACATAATGTGTAGAGTGGGAAGAGTTAATATCAAATACATAATGTGTAGAGTGGGAAATTAATGTCAAATACATAATGTGTAGGGTGGGAAGAGTTAATATCAAATACATAATGTGTAGATGGGAAGAGTTAATGTCAAATACATAATGTGTAGGGTGGGAAGAGTTAATATCAAATACATAATGTGTAGAGTGGGAAGAGTTAATGTCAAATACATAATGTGTAGGGTGGGAAGAGTTAATGAAGAAACTATCAAGGTTTCCAACTTTCACGGTACTCATTGGATTTCTGAACACTCACACTGTTTTGTCAAAATTTTGCTCATTTTTTTAATGATGCGTGTATGAACGTGAGAGTACAAGTCCAATAGTACTAGAAGAATTTGCTGACTTAGATTTTAAATACTGATATGTAAACAAAGTATTTGGGATTTTTTCCAATTTTCTGAATGGCTGTTTGTTCCTTTTGTGCTCTGTACTAGTGGTTCAGTTTATGTTCCTTTTGTGCTCTGTACTAGTGGTCCAGTTTATGTTCCTTTTGTGCTCTGTACTAGTGGTTCAGTTTATGTTCCTTTTGTGCTCTGTACTAGTGGTTCAGTTTATGTTCCTTTTGTGCTCTGTACTAGTGGTTCAGTTTATGTTCCTTTTGTGCTCTGTACTAGTGGTTCAGTTTATGTTCCTTTTGTGTTCTGTACTAGTGGTTCAGTTTATGTTCCTTTGTGCTCTGTACTAGTGGTCCAGTTTATGTTCCTTTTGTGCTCTGTACTAGTGGTTCAGTTTATGTTCCTTTTGTGCTCTGTACTAGTGGTCCAGTTTATGTTCCTTTTGTGCTCTGTACTAGTGGTTCAGTTTATGTTCCTTTTGTGCTCTGTACTAGTGGTTCAGTTTATGTTTCTTTTGTGCTCTGTACTAGTGGTTTAGTTTATGTTCCTTTTGTGCTCTGTACTAGTGGTTCAGTTTATGTTTTGTGCTCTGTACTAGTGGTTTAGTTTATGTTCCTTTTGTGCTCTGTACTAGTGGTTCAGTTTATGTTTCTTTTGTGCTCTGTACTAGTGGTTTAGTTTATGTTCCTTTTGTGCTCTGTACTAGTGGTCCAGTTTATGTTCCTTTTGTGCTCTGTACTAGTGGTTCAGTTTATGTTTCTTTTGTGCTCTGTACTAGTGGTTCAGTTTATGTTCCTTTTGTGCTCTGTACTAGTGGTTTAGTTTATGTTCCTTTTGTGCTCTGTACTAGTGGTCCAGTTTATGTTCTATATCTTCAATTTACCGATGTACATTTTTCTTTGCTGTGATATTCGCGGTTTTTTGAGTAGTTGAAGAAACCCATTTTTCTTCTGTAAAATCTCCTGTGTGTTGCTTGTATGTTTTATTTTCTGCTCTTTGCCAGTGGGACATATTGTAAACAAGTTCTGCTTCATCTATTCCATTCTTTATACGTGCTCAGGATAGTTTCCTAGGAAATAATGTTTGCCTGGTCAACCAGGCTGCTGCTGCTGGCGGCCCGCTGGCTCACATATCCATCACAGCCTGGTTGATCTGGCACTTGGAGGAGGTACTTGTCCAGTTTCTTCAGGATTTCTACACTTGTTCCAGCAGAGTTTGATATCTTTCTAGTAAGATGTTGAATAGTCTGGGCCCACGGATGGAGATATAGTGTTCTCCTACTGTGCCCAAGATAACTCTACTTTTCACTGGGTTTATCGTACATTTTCTCCCATATCTGTCACACCTACTGTCTATATTTTTATCTGTCTGTTCCGAGTCTATGACTTTCTCTTTTCTGTCTTCGTTGACCATTACGCCTTAAAATGTAAGTAGAAGTTTTTAATATTTACCTCTCATCTTACGTGTTCATGAGCCAGGAAAAAAACCATGAGTAGTGGTGCCCAGTCTCCCGCACAGACTCCCCTGCCAGTACGGTAGTGCCAGTACGGTAGTGCCAGTACGGTAGTGCCTCCCTGGATGATACTGCCTACCTCATAACATACTCTTTCCTCAACTACTTATTTTGCACATTTCTTGATGATACAAATTACATCTTGATTTAAAGATTCATGTTAAAACATCCCGATAAAGAGAAAATGTCGTTGCTGCATATCACCTTGCTATAATATTGACATTTTTTTCAAGTAGTCTACTACCTGAGGTCTGGTCTCAGACCGGGTCCCGGGGGCGCTGATCCCCGGAACCCTCTCCAGGTATACCTAGAGTCTACCTGGAGGGTATTCCGGGGATCAACTCGGTCCATGACCAGGCCTCCCGGTAGTGATGGTATCTGTGTTTACACATGTGGGTTCTGTGGTTGCCCAGACACTAATGACTCTCACAGGTTAAGTGCTTCCCTGCCATTAAAAATAAATAAATTCTGCGGTGATTTCTATTTCATTCTCCTGGTCTTAGACTTATCTCACCCCCCTCTTTCTGTTTTTCCTCTGGTTCTGGTATTTAGTTGTCTAGTGGCAATGTCGCTTTCCTTTCCCCTTTCACTACCTTCACAGTTTTCAATTATCTACGAGGATTCTTGTCTTCCCCCCCCCAGGCTGCAACACAAACACTGTCACATTAAACTACAATAACCAACGTCACTCAACAAACACATAATTTGTCAATATTTCAGATTCTTCTGAAGGTTCTCCCTAGCTATCTTGAAGGAGCTTAATAAGTTCCTTAAGTCAGTTACTAACCAAGCAGGTTGTGGTGCCTACGTTTTACTGCGTGCTGCTAGCAACACCAGTCTGACTGATCAGACCATCAACCAGAAGGCCTGGTATAGGACCAAGCAGGAAGATGGTTGATGACAACTCCAGGTAGACTCCCTTATAGTGTCCACAAAGTCTTTTTCAGCTCTTTTTTTTTATCTTATGTTAATATGCTAAAACATATGAAGTGTTCTGCCTTTGATAGGTAAACTATAAGATTATTATTGGTGTTTACAGGTTGTTACTGGAGTGCCCGGTTAATAAGACATACATACAGGGAAAACCTCAATGCATCATTCAGAACGAAAAACTTTGAAACTGTTTCAAGTGAATTCCCTGATGCACCGATATGGCAGATTATTATTATTATTATTATAATCAAATAGAAGCGCTAAACCACAGGGGCCGATATGGCAGAGTTCCTTCATGGCAGCGAAGCAGAAGATGGTGGCTCCACACGCTGCTGGACACAGGAAGTGTGTCAGACACAACCACGAGTGGACGGCCACGTGTTTCCGGGGACACTGTTGGAGCATCCAGAAGTCATTCCAACACAGTACTAGGTAACCTCTCCATTGTACGTCAGGTACACTGCTCATCAACAATGTACAATGTCGTACACGAAGGATTATTACTTCACTCCTATAAAGTGCACTTAGTACAGCCGTACAACTGACGGTAACTGCGTAGCTAGAGTTTGTTTCCTCCATACTGTACTTAAGTGATGCGGCCAACCACTACATGAAGAGGGTTTTATTCTCTGATGAAGCCACATTTAAATATATCTAGACGTGTTAATTGACACATTGTGCGAATATGAGGTTGTGGAAATCTACATGAAGTTGGTAAACACTGTATGATAGTCCAGAGCTCAGTGTGTGGTGGGGGTAACAGGCTCAGTCCTTCTTTCATGTGCCATCCATCACGGGTATTGTTGATATGATACAGAATTATGCACTCCCAAGTTAGAAGAGTTGCATCCAGACATGATACTCCAGCAAGACGGTGCACCCCGCCACGTGAGTATGAGTGAGCTTAATTATCTTTACGTGAAGTTCCGTGGCAGACAGACCAGGCGCGGTGGTAACATCAAACATCAACCCCCCACCCACCCCATCCTGATACTTACTTTACCTTTGGTGAGTTCCAGGAGATTTCTATTCCCCGAGCCTTGCCATGGGTCACCTCTTGTGGCGGTTTGCGAAGGATTATATTCTCCAGATAATTACTGACATTCCCCCCTAGAATAAAGGAGGGCATCGAAAAAGTCATATCGGATATAATGGCCTAAAAGTGCAATTAGCCGAGTTACGAGCCACTGCAGGTGCATATGGTGACACTGCATATATTGCACAACCCTGAAACGGTATATAAAAAACTTAGTTCAGCTTTCATGTGCAAAAAAATGCATTTTCATACATGTTAACATTTTGTTGAAATAAATTTCTGAAATCGGAAGAGGATCATCTTAAGTTGACACAGCCGGGGGTAGTCTGCTTTGTCACTGACAGCCGGGGGTAGTCTGCTTTGTCACTGACAGCCGGGGGTAGTCTGCTTTGTCACTGACAGCCGGGGGTAGTCTGCTTTGTCACTGACAGCCGGGGGTAGTCTGCTTTGTCACTGACAGCCGTGGGTAGTCTGCTTTGTCACTGACAGCCGGGGGTAGTCTGCTTTGTCACTGACAGCCGGGGGTAGTCTGCTTTGTCACTGACAGCCGGGGGTAGTCTGCTTTGTCACTGACAGCCGGGGGTAGTCTGCTTTGTCACTGACAGCCGAGGCCATGATCCCTTACCCAACCATTCAAAGGTAAGTTAACGTACACATTATACTTACCCAGGAACACAGCTAAGTTATGGAAAAAGACACTTATGGACACTTTAGGACATTTATTATAAGAAACGTTTCGTTTACTTAATGTCCTGAAGTGTACATAAGTGACTTTTTCCACATGTTGTCGGTATCACCAGACCATTTTACACAGGTAAGTCTGTGTACAGGTTATACTTACCCACGGAACACAGGTAAGTCAGTGTACAAGTTATACTTACCCACGGAACACAGGTAAGTCAGTGTACAAGTTATACTTACCCACGGAACACAGGTAAGTCAGTGTACAAGTTATACTTACCCACGGAACACAGGTAAGTCAGTGTACAAGTTATACTTACCCACGGAACACAGGTAAGTCAGTGTACAGGTTATACTTACCCACGGAACACAGGTACTTACCCACGGATAAATTGTGTAGTGGTGAGAAGGTGAAGGTGTGTGGATATCCAGGTGGGCCAGGTGATAGTGGCGTCCTGGGTGAATGAGGTGGCTTGCGCGGTGAAGGAGTTCCTGCCGTAGTCACTAGAGGTGGGGGGCGGTGGGCCAGGGTGGTGGGCAGCAGCAGCTTGGTGCTGTGGGCGCTGCTCGAGGCCAGACTGATGTCTCGCGACGTGTCTCTGCTCAGGTCTCGCGAAGAGACACTGGGATCACGGTAATTCGGGGGCAGGAGGGGGGCGGAGCGCCACTGTGAGAGTGCTGCTGCCCGAGGCGGTGGATGGGGGGCGGCGCCCAGGTGACCAGATGATACCCAGGGGCTGCGGTAGTGGGGGCGTGGTGGGTGGGCGTGATGGAGGGCGGTCAGTAGGTGATTAACACGGTTCTGGCGGGTGAGGGTGTCTAGCTGTGCCGGTGGTGGGCGGTGGTGCTGCGGGTGGAACTGTTGGAAGTGGTGAGGGTGGTGTGGGTGGTGGTGGGCGGTGTTGAGGGTGGCGCGGCCCCCGGGAAGACTCTCTAGGTAGTCAGGGCCGGAGTAAAGACTGTCGTCACGGCGGTAGACCACCTCGTAGCGGTAGTGTTGACCACGCCCACTGCGACCTCCCCCGCTACACCACCCACACACTCGCCACGACACCATCACGTCCCGCCCGCCCCATAATCGTCCCGCCCCCCGTCCACCCGCCGCCCACGCCCACTAGTCCCCGCCGCCCACCTCTTGCTACTTGTAGTGCCACCACCGAGACGCTGGCGTGCATGACACGCCGCCCGGCACTGCTGGTCACTGGTACACTCACACAACACCACAGAGATCACTGGTCATCACTGCTCTTCCAACACATTCACTGCTTGCTTCACCAAGGCAGTGAAGACATGTTAACAACACGTAGCTAGTCACTGCAGTGAAGACATGTTAACAACACGTAGCTAGTCACTGCAGTGAAGACATGTTAACAACACGTAGCTACAGTCACTGCAGTGAAGACATGTTAACAACACGTAGCTACAGTCACTGCAGTGAAGACATGTTAACAACACGTAGCTAGTCACTGCAGTGAAGACATGTTACTTCACTACACTACAAACATGAAACGTAAAATTTATTACACTAGATAACGGAGTGACACGAACAAGACATGTACAACTGTTAGGCATACCTTTGATATACCTTAGATGGGCTTCCAGCGTTTTCCCTTACTCCAGCAGCCCGGCCCTATGTCAGACTCATCTGGTGCTAGCCTGATCAACCAGGCTCTTGCTGCTGGTGGCCATCTGGCCCACATATCTATCATGGTTGACCTGGTACTCTGCATGGTCCGGCAGCGTTTCTGATGTCTTCTGATACACAATACATAAATAACCCGCAAGTAGGACAAACTTATAATGAAGTTAATGGTACAAGTTGGACCGAAACGTCGTCACAAGTTTCTCTCACCTATGTGCGGGTTAATTGTGTACTGTTCAAGTCAGAGTATTGTGCCTTTCTGTCCATCTTTTGGTAGAGTGTTCAACGTATTTTAATTTCCGGAACGTTTCGCCAACACAGTCGAATACAGAGGTGAGCTAAATGTGGAGACAGCAGAAGCAGTGGCAAGGTAAACACGATGTCATCAGTCCATTAAACTTGAAGTGTAGTAGTTACGAGGTGGTCAGTCCCTCAGCCTTGAAGAGTGTTCAGATCCATAATCAGTACTCTATACCTTCATCTTAATTATGTAACCAAGTTAGCCAACCTGAGAGGGGATGAGTAACACGGGTGCCAGCCTGAAGGGGGATGAGTGACACGGGTGCCAGGCAGAGAAGGGTAACACGGGTTCCAGCCTGAGAGGGGATGAGTAACACGAGTGCCAGCCTGAAGGGGGATGAGTAACACGAGTGCCAGCCTGAAGGGGGATGAGTGACACGGTTGCCAGGCAGAGAGGGTGACACGGGTGCCAGCCTGAGAGGGATGAGTAACACGAGTGCCAGCCTGAAGGGGATGAGTAACACGAGTGCCAGCCTGAAGGGGGATGAGTGACACGGTTGCCAGGCAGAGAAGGGTGACACGGGTGCCAGCCTGAGAGGGGATGAGTAACACGGGTGCCAGCCTGAAGGGGGATGAGTGACACGGGTGCCAGGCAGAGAAGGGTGACACGGGTGCCAGCCTGAGAGGGGATGAGTAACACGGGTGCCAGGCAGAGAAGGGTGACACGGGTGCCAGCCTGAGAGGGGATGAGTAACACGGTGCCAGCCTGAAGGGAATGAGTGACACGGGTGCCAGCCTGAGAGGGGATGAACACGGTGCCAGCCTGAAGGGGGATGAGTGACACGGTTGCCAGGCAGAGAAGGGTGACACGGGTGCCAGCCTGAGAGGGGATGAGTACACGAGTGCCAGCCTGAAGGGGATGAGTAACACGAGTGCCAGCCTGAAGGGGATGAGTGACACGGTTGCCAGGCAGAGAAGGGTGACACGGTGCCAGCCTGAGAGGGATGAGCACACGGGTGCCAGCCTGAAGGGGATGAGTGACACAGGTGCCAGGCAGAGAAGGGTGACACGGTGCCAGCCTGAGAGGGGATGAGTAACACGGGTGCCAGGCAGAGAAGGGTGACACGGGTGCCAGCCTGAGAGGGGATGAGTAACACGGGTGCCAGCCTGAAGGGGAATGAGTGACACGGGTGCCAGCCTGAGAGGGGATGAGTAACACGGGTGCCAGCCTGAAGGGGGATAAGTGACACGGGTGCCAGGCAGAGAAGGGTGACACGGGTGCCAGCCTGAGAGGGGATGAGTAACACGAGTGCCAGCCTGAAGGGGGATGAGTAACACGAGTGCCAGCCTGAAGGGGGATGAGTGACACGGGTGCCATGCAGAGAAGGGTGACGCGGTTGCCAGCCTGAGAGGGGATGAGTGACACGGGTGCCAGGCAGCCAGGCAGAGAAAGGTGACACGGGTGCCAGGCAGAGAAGGGTGACACGGGTGCCAGGCAGAGGATGACACGGGTGCCAGGCAGAGGAGGGCGACACGGGTGCCAGGCAGAGAAGGGTGACACGGATGCCAGGCAGAGAAGGGGGGGCAGACCCCCAAAACTGTCTAGGTAATCCCATATATATATATATATATATATATATATATATATATATATCTCGTGCCGAATAGGGAAAACTGGTCAATTAGCAAGGATTCATTTAAAATTAAGTCCTTTCTAAAATTTTCTCTTATACGTTTAAAGACATATTTTTTTCATTAATGTTAATGTAAAAATTAATAATTTTGCACAGAGAACCTTTAAAAATTACCTAATCTTATTATAACAAGCGCAATTTAATTTAGCCTAATCCAACTAAATATATTTTAGATAAATTACAATAATTTAATAATAAACAAACAATTAAATTTTTTTTTTCGTTAGGTTCAAAATTATTTTTGCTAAATTATTGCATACGCAAATTTTCGCTTGCCTTATTCGGCAAGAAGAGCGTTGCTTTTCAAGCCAAAATAGCAAGTTTTACCTATTCGGCACGACATAATATAAGGGAAGCCAGACAAGAGGCACTGAAGTACAGGCCGGTATCTCATACATACATCCTGTCAAAACGTACTGAAGAAGAAGAAAAAGGATATTGAACACTTGGGGAGAAGATTCTTTACAGAAAACCAGCATAGATTTAGGGATGAAAAATTCTGTCTTACAAATCTGCTGGAGTTTTATAGCTGAGTCACAGTGATAAAACGGGTTACGGGGATTTGCATCTTTTTTGCATGGCGGGAAAACATTTAATACAACACCACTACCAGAGATTAGCCCAGAAATCAGAAAAAACAAGCAAGGTTAAAAAGCAGAGTGTTCCAGTGGGTCAGCGAGTACCTGACACAAGACAGAGAATAACAGTAAGCAGAGTGTTCCAGTGGGTCAGCGAGTACCTGACACAAGACAGAGAATAACAGTAAGCAGAGTGTTCCAGTGGGTCAGCGAGTATCTGACACAAGGCAGAGAATAACAGTAAGCAGAGTGTTCCAGTGGGTCAGCGAGTACCTGACACAAGGCAGAGAATAACAGTAAGCAGAGTGTTCCAGTGGGTCAGCGAGTACCTGACACAAGGCAGAGAATAACAGTAAGCAGAGTGTTCCAGTGGGTCAGCGAGTACCTGACACAAGGCAGAGAATAACAGTAAGGGATGACACATAAGAATAGGAGGGTAACGAGTGGGGTTTCGCATGGATCAGTACTAGGACTGAAACTGTTCCTAAATTACGTAAATAACTTACCAGAAGGGACTGAGACCTGTGTGATATTGCTTGCGGACGATGTAAAAGTAACAAGGACAGGGAAATACAGTGATAAACTCTTGAAAGACCTTAACTGATTGTAGATATGGTCAAATATGTGACCTTTTAAGTTTAACCCGAAAAAATGAGAATTTGAGAGGATTAGGAGAGAGAGGAATCAAATTACAGCAAGAATGGAGAAAAATTGCAAATATCAGAGTAAAAATGACCTAGATGTAAATATCAAACATATCGCCAGAAATACACAAAAGACGTATAACGTCAGTGCAATATGCAAGATAAGCAAACCTCAAAATAGCATACAGGAACGTAAATAATCCCTTAGAACCTTGTTCATGACATATGTTAGGTCTGTCACTGAGTACTCAACATGAAGGCCACAAGTGGTTAATTAAGCACGTGCAGAAACTCGTAAAGGTCCATAAGTATGTAACGAGACGAAGCTGAGCCTACCGTCCTTCGCGGAAAGGAGACCAAGAGGAAAGACCAAGAGGAAAGACCAAGAGGAAAGAAGACCAAGGAGAAACAAGACCAAGGGAAAGAAGACCAAGGAGAAACAAGACCAAGGGAAAGAAGACCAAGGAGAAACAAGACCAAGGGAAAGACGTGATGACGGCATACAAAATCATACGGGAAATTGATAGGGCCGATAAGAAAAGTCTTTCTGAATTAAGAAGACCAGGATGAAGGAGACAGATGAAAACAGAAGAGAGTTAAGTCATAGGGATGTAAGGAAGTATTTCTTTAGTCTCAGGAGGGTTGAAAAAAAATGAATAATTTGGATGAAGCAATGGAGGGAATCTTAATACACAGCTTCAAGAGTAAGTAAAATTAGGGACAAGAGGCCAGAAATCAGTGATGTCGCTCAAAGTAGTCTTGGATGCGAGAAGGATTAAAATGGTTATAATAATAACCATAATTTTTAAAGGGGTGGACCGGTAAGCCAGCAAAAGGCCTCGGTCAGATGACCAAAAGCTCCAGCTGCGGGTCATCATACGACTAAGACCCGCGTCAGGAAATACTTGTTTTATTTCCTGACAAATTTTACCTAACCTTGGATGCCAGACCACAAGCAGAGTTTCAGCCCCTTTAAACACAAATCCTTAAGTATATCACACACACACACCAGGAGCTATGAATCGACCCCTGCAACCACAACTAGGTGAGTACACACACACACCAGGAGCTATGAATCGACCCCTGCAACCACAACTAGGTGAGTACACACACACACACACACACACACACACACACACACACACACACACACCAGGAGCTATGAATCGACCCCTGCAACCACAACTAGGTGAGTACACACACACTAACACACACACACAACACACAACCCAACACCAAGGAATGGGGGCGTCAACACACTGCACGCTGGTGGTGTCAAATGTTGGCTATTGTGTTTGTATTACTCATGTATGTGTGTGTTATCCATGTGTGTGTTATCCATATGTGTGTTATCCAGTAGAGGTGACCTTCCCCACGTGGGGAAGGTCACGTGTACTGTTCAGTTTCAAACACTGAACACTTCATTCTGATTAATCCCAGAAGGTTAGTAACCCAGGATAACCCGGAGGGTTGTTAACCCAGGATAACCCGGAGGGTTGTTAATCCAGGATAACCCGGAGGGTTGTTAACCCAGGATAACCCGGAGGGTTGTTAACCCAGGATAACCCGGAGGGTTGTTAATCCAGGATAACCCGGAGGATTGCTAACCCAGGATAACCCGGAGGGTTGTTAATCCAGGATAACCCGGAGGGTTGTTAACCCAGGATAACCCGGAGGGTTGTTAATCCAGGATAACCCGGAGGGTTGTTAATCCAGGATAACCCGGAGGGTTGTTAATCCAGGATAACCCGGAGGGTTGTTAACCCAGGATAACCCGGAGGGTTGTTAACCCAGGATAACCCGGAGGGTTGTTAACCCAGGATAACCCGGAGGGTTGTTAATCCAGGATAACCCGGAGGATTGCTAACCCAGGATAACCCGGAGGTTGTTAATCCAGGATAACCCGGAGGGTTGTTAACCCAGGATAACCCGGAGGTTGTTAATCCAGGATAACCCGGAGGTTGTTAATCCAGGATAACCCGGAGGGTTGTTAATCCAGGATAACCCGGAGGGTTGTTAATCCAGGATAACTCGGAGGGTTGTTAATCCAGGATAACCCGGAGGGTTGTTAATCCAGGATAACCCGAAGGGTTGTTAATCCAGGATAACTCGGAGGGTTGTTAATCCAGGATAACCCGGAGGGTTGTTAATCCAGGATAACCCGAGGGTTGTTAATCCAGGATAACCCGGAGGGTTGTTAATCCAGGATAACTCGGAGGGTTGTTAATCCAGGATAACCCGGAGGGTTGTTAATCCAGGATAACCCGGAGGGTTGTTAATCCAGGATAACCCGGAGGGTTGTTAATCCAGGATAACTCGGAGGGTTGTTAATCCAGGATAACTCGGAGGGTTGTTAATCCAGGATAACCCGGAGGGTTGTTAACCCAGGATAACCCGGAGGGTTGTTAATCCAGGATAACTCGGAGGGTTGTTAATCCAGGATAATCCGGAGGGTTGTTAATCCAGGATAACCCGGAAGGTTGTTAATCCAGGATAACTCAACAAATCCAATCAGAATGACTTATTTCCATGCAGGTTGTATGGTCTTTTTCTCCAGTACACAGTATGTCACAGTGGGCAAATACTGAGGTACCTAATTGATAGGTGGTAGGAGACTCTGATATACCTTGACCACGCCCAGGATTGAACCTAGGACTAATTATTTAAGATGAATTAAATTACATTCATTGGGAGCGCTTAACCCATAGGGGTCTTACGGCACGTGGGGGGATGGGAGGTATTCAGATTCGATCCAAGGGAAGGAAAGACTCAAGGAACCTTGAGGGGTGGGCTATGGTAACTTCGGGAGAAGGGGTCAACTGCCCCTGCGACCCAGTCTCAGACCAGGCCTCCTGGTTGCTGGCATGATCGATCAGACTGTTGACCGCCGCCCGCAGTCCAGTGTAAGCACCACAGCCCAGTTAATCAGGAACTGAGTTAGAGACTGCCCTCAACATGAGCAAAAAGGCCTGTGTATTCAGTTACTCGTTCCCCGGGAAGATGAGTCCTTAACCAACACACACACACACACACACGCGCACACACACAAAGCACTAAAAGAAAGTCACAATAGTTACTCTAAGGAACATCAGTTCAGTTACTAAAACATCTAACTTACTGGGAAAGCTTCTACATGGATGTACTCAAAGCCAGACAATGGCATGTACTCAAAGTTTCAAGACACATGGCATGCTCAAAGCTTCAAGACACATGGCAGACTCAAAGTTTAAAGACATGGCATGTACTCAAAGCTTTAGACACAGACATCCCTCAACTAGACATGGCATGTACTCTCAAAGCTTCAAGACACATGGCATGTACTCTCAAGTTTCAAGACACATGTCATGTACCTCAAGTTCTAGACACATGACATGTACTCTCTCAAAGCTTCAAGACACATGGCATGTACTCTCTCAAAGCTTCAAGACACATGGCATGTACTCTCAAAGTTTCAAGACACATGGCATGTACTCTCAAAGCTTCTAGACACATGACATGTACTCTCTCAAAGCTTCAAGACACATGGCATGTACTCTCTCAAAGCTTCAAGACACATGGCATGTACTCAAAGTTTCAAGACACATGGCATGTACTCTCAAAGCTTCTAGACACATGGCATGTACTCTCAAAGTTTCAAGACACATGGCATGTACTCTCTCAAAGTTTCAAGACACATGACATGTACTCTCTCAAATCTTCAAGACACATGGCATGTACTCTCTCAAAGCTTCAAGACACATGGCATGTACTCTCAAAATTTCAAGACACATGGCATGTACTCTCTCAATGCTTCAAGACACATGGCATGTACTCTCAAAAGCTTCAAGACACATGACATGTACTCTCTCAAAGCTTCAAGACACATGGCATGTACTCTCTCAAAGCTTCAAGACACATGGCATTTACTCAAAGCTTCAAGACACATGGCATGTACTCTCAAAGCTTCAAGACACATGGCATGTACTCTCCCAAAGCTTCAAGACACATGGCATGTACTCTCTCAAAGCTTCAAGACACATGGCATGTACTCTCTCAAAGCTTCAAGACACATGGCATGTACTCTCTCAAAGCTTCAAGACACATGGCATGTACTCAAAGCTTCAAGACACATGGCATGTACTCTCTCAAAGCTTCAAGACACATGGCATGTACTCTCTCAAAGCTTCAAGACACAGGGCATGTACTCTCTCAAAGCTTCAAGACACATGGCATGTACTCAAAGCTTCAAGACACATGGCATGTACTCTCAAAGCTTCAAGACACATGGCATGTACTCAAAGCTTCAAGACACATGGCATGTACTCAAAGCTTCAAGACACATGGCATGTACTGAAAGCTTCAAGACACATGGCATGTACTCAAAGCTTCTAGACACATGACATGTACTCTCAAAGCTTCAAGACACAGGGCATGTACTCTCTCAAAGCTTCAAGACACATGGCATGTACTCTCAAAGCTTCAAGACACATGACATGTACTCAAAGCTTCAAGACACATGCCATGTACTCAAAGCTTCAAGACACATGACATGTACTCTCAAAGCTTCAAGACACATGGCATGTACTCTCAAAGCTTCAAGACACATGACATGTACTCTAAGCTTCAAGACACATGACATGTACTCAAAGCTTCAAGACACATGACATGTAGTCTCTCAAAGGAGAAGAAACAGCTGATAACAATGCACTACAATTTTTTTTAAATTTGTGATTCGAAAAAAAAGGCATTTCACTATATTATTTTTGTGGTGCTGAAAACAAACATGACGTAATAACAATCTACTGGCTAGAGGAACTTGTATTTTTTTAACACTTATGCTCATAAGAAACTGTATGTATATTTTAAAGTTAAACCATTACATATTGTGGGTTTGAATTAAATGCCTTTTCCCCTGTAAAGTTTACGCTCCCACCTTCCCAGGTCAAAGATGACAGCAACACGCCAGGTCAAAGATGATAGCAACACGCCAGGTCAAAGATGATAGCAACACGCCAGGTCAAAGATGACAGCAACACGCCAGGTCAAAGATGACAGCAACACGCCAGGTCAAAGATGACAGCAACACGCCAGGTCAAAGATGACAGCAACACGCCAGGTCAAAGATGACAGCAACACGCCAGGTCAAAGATGACAGCAACACGCCAGGTCAAAGATGATAGCAACACGCCAGGTCAAAGATGACAGCAACACGCCAGGTCAAAGATGATAGCAACACGCCAGGTCAAAGATGATAGCAACACGCCAGGTCAAAGATGATAGCAACACGCCAGGTCAAAGATGACAGCAACACGCCAGGTCAAAGATGACAGCAACACGCCAGGTCAAAGATGACAGCAACACGCCAGGTCAAAGATGACAGCAACACGCCAGGTCAAAGATGACAGCAACACGCCAGGTCAAAGATGACAGCAACACGCCAGGTCAAAGATGACAGCAACACGCCAGGTCAAAGATGATAGCAACACGCCAGGTCAAAGATGATAGCAACACGCCAGGTCAAAGATGATAGCAACACGCCAGGTCAAAGATGATAGCAACACGCCAGGTCAAAGATGACAGCAACACGCCAGGTCAAAGATGACAGCAACACGCCAGGTCAAAGATGACAGCAACACGCCAGGTCAAAGATGACAGCAACACGCCAGGTCAAAGATGACAGCAACACGCCAGGTCAAAGATGACAGCAACACGCCAGGTCAAAGATGACAGCAACACGCCAGGTCAAAGATGACAGCAACACGCCAGGTCAAAGATGACAGCAACACGCCAGGTCAAAGATGACAGCAACACGCCAGGTCAAAGATGACAGCAACACGCCAGGTCAAAGATGATAGCAACACGCCAGGTCAAAGATGATAGCAACACGCCAGGTCAAAGATGATAGCAACAAGCCAGGTCAAAGATGACAGCAACACGCCAGGTCAAAGATGACAGCAACACGCCAGGTCAAAGATGACAGCAACACGCCAGGTCAAAGATGACAGCAACACGCCAGGTCAAAGATGACAGCAACACGCCAGGTCAAAGATGATAGCAACACGCCAGGTCAAAGATGATAGCAACACGCCAGGTCAAAGATGATAGCAACAAGCCAGGTCAAAGATGATAGCAACACGCCAGGTCAAAGATGATAGCAACACGCCAGGTCAAAGATGATAGCAACAAGCCAGGTCAAAGATGATAGCAACAAGCCAGGTCAAAGATGATAGCAACAAGCCAGGTCAAAGATGATAGCAACACGCCAGGTCAAAGATGACAGCAACACGCCAGGTCAAAGATGACAGCAACACGCCAGGTCAAAGATGACAGCAACACGCCAGGTCAAAGATGATAGCAACACGCCAGGTCAAAGATGATAGCAACACGCCAGGTCAAAGATGATAGCAACAAGCCAGGTCAAAGATGATAGCAACACGCCAGGTCAAAGATGATAGCAACACGCCAGGTCAAAGATGATAGCAACAAGCCAGGTCAAAGATGATAGCAACAAGCCAGGTCAAAGATGATAGCAACACGCCAGGTCAAAGATGACAGCAACACGCCAGGTCAAAGATGACAGCAACAAGCCAGGTCAAAGATGATAGCAACAAGCCAGGTCAAAGATGATAGCAACAAGCCAGGTCAAAGATGACAGCAACACGCCAGGTCAAAGATGATAGCAACAAGCCAGGTCAAAGATGATAGCAACAAGCCAGGTCAAAGATGATAGCAACACGCCAGGTCAAAGATGACAGCAACACGCCAGGTCAAAGATGATAGCAACACGCCTGGCTCCATATCTTTGTAAACAGATCAAACTTGTAATTTTAAACAGTTATCCAAAATTATCAAAGGTGTACATCAGGTGTATCGTGTATAATATATACATTAGGGGAAAACATTGAAGAACCAGAACCCTTAATCTGCCAGTCTATCCCTGTAATAACAGTCTTTCACTGTTGCTAATACAGCAAACGGGTGACTGTTTCGAGAATTTAGAACAGTGACAAATATTTCTGGTGCGCTTTTTACGTACGTGTTTCCTGTTCACGAATCAACACTTTTTATCGCCTTCATCTTATATTTCGTTTACTGGCGTTGTTATATGTTATGATTGGTTAATTTTTATTAATCGAGGCCAATCTAATGTAAGCAACATAAATCGAGAAATCTGCTGCAAACAATACACTGCCATAACAACTGGAGTAAGAAGGATGGAAGTCCATAATAACCAAAGTGTAAAGTGTCTCTTAGGATCAATTAGAGGACGCTGTCAACGACCGTGATATGAGATTCTTCAGTCTCCTACCAGCAGAGTTTCCAAGAAGGAAACTAGACCTGGTCTTGCAACAACTGCCACATCATTGTATGTCTCAAGCATGCATATATATCTTAATAAGTCACCGGCGGAGTCTGGTGTCAGGATAAAATAAAAGAAACCGATGAAAGAAACCGATGAAAGAAACCGTGAAAGAAACCGATGAAAGAAACCGGTGAAAGAAACCGGTGAAAGAAATGAAAACCTTCAGCATTTTATCTTTCTTACAAAGGAAAACAGCATCCGTCACACAATATGGTACCCTGTAGCGCAATGATAACAAGAACACTGCACGGAGAGAAACAAGTTGCCCAACTGGGCACTTGGTCACTGGGCACATGCCCAAGTGACCACTCTATTGTCCTTACCTCACACTATTTGTGCTTGGGGATCTACTACAGAAATCAGCTGTTAATCACCATTCAGGTTCCAGACAACACACCCCTCTGGTATACTTTTACTTTTGATGAGTTCCGAGAGTTTTTCCTACTCCCAGAGCCCGGCCTTGGGCCAGGCTCTTCTGTTGCTTGCCTGGTCAACCAGGCTGCTGTTGCTGGTGGCCCGCTGACCCACATATCCATTACAGCCTGGTTGATCTGGCACCTGAAGATACCTGTCCAGTTTATTCTTGAAGACTTCTACACTTGTTCCAGCAGTGTTTCTGACATCTCCTGGTAAGAAGTTAAAAAGCCTGGGGCCACGGACGTTGATACAGTGTTTCCTTATTGTGTCCACCACACCCCTGCTTTTCACTGGGTTTATCTTTCACTTCCTTCAATATCTCTCACTCCAGTATGTTTCAGTATTCAAAAGTTTCAACTTACTGAACACATCTAACCCTACCACTATGCATTTCGTATATACAGGACACTAAGAACGAGCCTCAATCCAGTGCTATAACCCTTCCTGGAGAGCTGCAACCTAATACACAGACAAAATACAAGAAATAAGTATATCTCATACAGCGTGTTTGACTCAACCTAAAGATGCCAGAGTTCTCCTTTACTCACTAGCTTCAAAAATATCGTCAAAAAATCACCACCTAAATCTGACGTGTACCGTACTTGGATCAATTCGTTTCAACGTGTACTAATATTAAAATATCATAGTTCATATAAAATAGTGTTACAGTTTTTATATATAAAATATGACTAACAATAGCATTCTAATGAACTATTATATCTCAGTGTCTAGTAACTATTTTAAATCTGCCCAAAATGTTCTGCATAACAATTAAATTCTATAGTTTATATATGTCAATTATTCCAATGTCAATATCATACTGTGCTCCAATTTATACAAGTAGTCTTTTGTTTGGATGAGTATGGACGTCTGGGGTTGCAGACGTCAGGGTGAGCGTCTGCAACACTTGTCAACTACAGAGTGTGGACGTCTGGGGTTGCAGACGTCAGGGTGAGCGTCTGCAACACTTGTCAACTAGAGAGTGTGGACGTCTGGGGTTGTAGACGCCAGGGTGAGCGTCTGCAACACTTGTCAACTAGAGAGTGTGAACGTCTGGGGTTGCAGACGTCAGGGTGAGCGTCTGCAACACTTGTCAACTAGAGAGTATGGACGTCTGGGGTTGCAGACGTCAGGGTGAGCGTCTGCAACACTTGTCAACTAGAGAGTGTGGACGTCTGGGGTTGCAGACGTCAGGGTGAGCGTCTGCAACACTTGTCAACTAGAGAGTGTGGACGTCTGGGGTTGCAGACGTCAGGGTGAGCGTCTGCAACACTTGTCAACTAGAGAGTGTGAACGTCTGGGGTTGCAGACGCCAGGGTGAGCGTCTGCAACACTTGTCAACTAGAGAGTGTGAACGTCTGGGGTTGCAGACGTCAGGGTGAGCGTCTGCAACACTTGTCAACTAGAGAGTATGGACGTCTGTGGTTGCAGACGTCAGGGTGAGCGTCTGCAACACTTGTCAACTACAGAGTGTGGACGTCTGGGGTTGCAGACGTCAGGGTGAGCGTCTGCAACACTTGTCAACTAGAGAGTATGGACGTCTGGGGTTGCAGACGCCAGGGTGAGCGTCACACAACACTTGTCAACTAGAGAGTGTGGAGTCTGGGGTTGCAGACGTCAGGGTGAGCGTCTGCAACACTTGTCAACTACAGAGTGTGGACGTCTGGGGTTGCAGACGTCAGGTGAGCGTCTGCAACACTTGTCAACTAGAGAGTGTGGACGTCTGGGGTTGCAGACGTCAGGGTGAGCGTCTGCAACACTTGTCAACTAGAGAGTGTGAACGTCTGGGGTTGCAGACGCCAGGGTGAGCGTCTGCAACACTTGTCAACTAGAGAGTGTGAACGTCTGGGGTTGCAGACGTCAGGGTGAGCGTCTGCAACACTTGTCAACTAGAGAGTATGGACGTCTGGGGTTGCAGACGTCAGGGTGAGCGTCACACAACACTTGTCAACTAGAGAGTGCGGACGTCTGGGGTTGCAGACGCCAGGGTGAGCGTCTGCAACACTTGTCAACTAGAGAGTGTGGACGTCTGAGGTTGCAGACGCCAGGGTGAGCGTCACACAACACTTGTCAACTAGAGAGTGTGGACGTCTGGGGTTGTAGACGCCAGGGTGAGCGTCTGCAACACTTGTCAACTAGAGAGTGTGGACGTCTGGGGTTGCAGACGCCAGGGTGAGCGTCTGCAACACTTGTCAACTAGAGAGTGTGGACGTCTGGGGTTGCAGACGCCAGGGTGAGCGTCACACAACACTTGTCAACTAGAGAGTGTGGACGTCTGGGGTTGCAGACGCCAGGGTGAGCGTCTGCAACACTTGTCAACTAGAGAGTGTGGACGTCTGAGGTTGCAGACGCCAGGGTGAGCGTCTGCAACACTTGTCAACTAGAGAGTTTGGACGTCTGAGGTTGCAGACGCCAGGGTGAGCGTCTGCAACACTTGTCAACTAGAGAGTTTGGACGTCTGAGGTTGCAGACGCCAGGGTGAGCGTCTGCAACACTTGTCAACTAGAGAGTTTGGACGTCTGAGGTTGCAGACGCCAGGGTGAGCGTCACACAACACTCAGCTAGCACCACTGCTGGGAAAATACTGCCCGCACATTCCTCCCTTCAAGGCCAAGGTCCTGCACCACATGATCCCACACTCGCTGTGAACACACTAGCTGTGAGCACACTAGCTGTGTACACACTAGCTGTGAACAGACTTTGAACACACTAGCTGTGTACACACTGTGTACACACTAGCTGTGAACACACTCGCTGTAAACACACCAGCTGTGAAGACACTTGGTGTACACACTCGTTGTGAACACACATTGTATACACAGTGAACACACAGTGTACACACACTATGAACACATCACACTACAAAGTAAAAGTTAGAAAGAGCTGTTAGTGAGTGTATGGTTACTGATATGTATCATGTATGAGGGACACTATGTATGGTTACTGATGTATATCATGTATGAGGGACACTATGTATGGTCACATCAACACTAGTGAGTTATATACTGAGGACGCTATTTATAATGAAAACAACGCTGGTAGTGTATGATGTATGGAGGAAGCTGTATGTATGGTCACACAACTGTTGTGAAGCCACGTGTGTGTGTGTGGAGGTGCTCATCCACACACACACATTGATATTACAATCATTGCTCGGGGTTGAGAGAGAGAGAGAGAGAGAGAGAGAGAGAGAGAGAGAGTGTGAGTGAGTGAGTGTGTGTGTGCGAGTTAGTGTGTGTGTGTGCGAGTTAGTGTGTGTGTGTCAAGGTATTACCCCTGCACACACTATTACAGTCACTGCTTCACTTCTAAGTGACAGACATGGCTGCACTGTCCTGCTCGAGGTCCGCAAGTGGCTACTAGACAGCTTATTCTCTACAGGTTATTGTCCACTTGTTGTCTGGTTTCACGGGAGCGTGCGTAGAGGCCGAGTATGCAGGTGTTTGGCCTTCACTTAGCCCCTTCCAGCGGGCACTGGGCACGGAACTCCATCACAAAACTTCAAAATACAAAAATTCACTCGACTGAAGCCTCCACTAGTTTTATGTCAACAATTTCCAGCGGGAAAAGAAGGCACGTCTAGGTGAGACTCTGTGTGAGCGTGAGAATGTTATGATACATGCACTAACACAATGGTTCAGTGTGGAGGCTTGGTGAACACTGCTGCTCCCTCCCCGCCCGCCACACTAACACAGCCCCCGGGCGGCCACCACAACACCCCCACCCCGCCCACTCCCACTCCACGCTACTACCCAAACATTACACCCATAACACTCACCCACACGCTGCCTTCGTAATTGTTTAGGTTGTAAATAGAGGGTGATTCAGCAGGTGTATATACAGGCAGAGAGGAAAGGTAGGTGTGTTTGAGGGTAGAGGAGGGTATAGCATATTGGTGTGCCCAGGCGCGGAGGTATGCGGTGCCGGGGGCGGCGGGCGAGCCTGCCCTCCACACTCCGCTGCCAGACTCAACATCTCCACCACTATTCTTACCACTTCAATATTACGCATGCCACCTCACTCACGCGAACTTACTTGTGCGTTAATTTTTATTAAATAACCGAGAATAAAGCAGGAAAGTGAAGAGGTTATTGAGAAATGTTGGAGGGAAGGTTGTGAGTTTGCGTACATGGGCCGCCATTCTTACCGCTACCTGCCCACCGTACAGCATGCCACATACCACCCTCCTCCTCACCTTCCTTTACCTAACAACCTACACCAACATACCCAACAGTCATCACACAGCAACAAACATCAACAACACGTGAGGTGAGAAGGATGAGGAGAGGACAGAGCGCAGGAAGCCGGTACCTGAGGGTAAAAGATGGCAGGTTGTGTGACAGGTGATGGCAGCCAGTGAGTACGGTCTGTGGCACGGGAGTATGACCCATATGGTCTAGTGACGCCTTCACCAGGGCACACCATTCACCACGCTCACACCATACACAAACACCATCAAGATGACACAGTATTACTACAGACATAATATTCATTACTAGTATTGCTGGATCTAGAGTCCGCTCAACTAGCCACGTATTGATAGAAGAGTTAGTACTCACATAATTATCTTTGCATGGGTCCAGACTCCGCTCCTGGCCCCACCTCCTAGACTAACCGGCCTGGCTGTCAAGAGGGAACTCGATAAAGTTCCCAAAAAAGGTTCCTGATCAGCCGAGTTGTAGTGCACATGTTGGCTGTGGCAGGCACTAACAGTTTGTTCGATCAGGCCAACCACCAGAAGGCCTGGTCTGGGACCGGGCCCTAGGGGTGGTGACCTTCGAAAGTGACTCCAGGGGCCTCAATGTTTAATGAAGACACCAATGGTGCTAGTGCTTCCGCAAGCCACAAGGGAAACCCTGGGTAGCTTTGAGAAAAGGTTGTGGGTAGCTTTGAGAAAAGGTTGTGGGTAGCTTTGAGAAAAGGTTGTGGGTAGCTTTGAGAAAAGGTTGTGGATAGCTTTGAGAAAAGGTTGTGGGTAGCTTTGAGAAAAGGTTGTGGGTAGCTTTGAGAAAAGGTTGTGGGTAGCTTTGAGAAAAGGTTGTGGATAGCTTTGAGAAAAGGTTGTGGGTAGCTTTGAGAAAAGGTTGTGGGTAGCTTTGAGAAAAGGTTGTGTAGCTTTGAGAAAAGGTTGTGGATGCTTTGAGAAAAGGTTGTGGGTAGCTTTGAGAAAAGGTGGTAGCTTTGAAAGGTAGGGTAGCTTTGAGAAAAGGTTGTGGATAGCTTTGAGAAAAGGTTGTGGGTAGCTTTGAGAAAAGGTTGTGTAGCTGAGAAGGTTGTGGGTAGCTTTGAGAAAAGGTTGTGGTTAGCTTTGAGAAAAGGTTGTGGGTAGCTTTGAGAAAAGGTTGTGGGTAGCTTTGAGAAAAGGTTGTGGATAGCTTTGAGAAAAGGTTGTGGATAGCTTTGAGAAAGGTTTGGGTAGCTTTGGAAAAGGTTGTGGGTAGCTTTGAGAAAGGTTGTGGATAGCTTTGAGAAAAGGTTGTGGATAGCTTTGAGAAAAGGTTGTGGGTAGCTTTGAGAAAAGGTTGTGGGTAGCTTTGAGAAAAGGTTGTGGGTAGCTTTGAGAAAAGGTTGTGGGTAGCTTTGAGAAAAGGTTGTGGGTAGCTTTGAGAAAAGGTTGTGGGTAGCTTTGAGAAAGTTTTGGGTAGCTTTGAGAAAAGGTTGTGGGTAGCTTGAGAAGGTTGATAGCTTTGAGAAAAGGTTGTGGTGTTGAGAAAGGTTGTGGGTAGCTTTGAGAAAAGGTTGTGGATAGCTTGAGAAAAGGTTGTGGATAGCTTGAGAAAAGGTTGTGGATAGCTTTGAGAAAAGGTTGTGGGTAGCTTTGAGAAAAGGTTGTGGGTAGCTTTGGGGAAAGGTTGGACAAATTCGTGGGTGAGAATGGATGTTTCTCATAAGGACTTGCCTTGTATGGGCCAGTAGATCTGCTGCAGTGTTCCTCCGTTCTTATGTTCTTATAACTAAAATTTTCAAGACAAGAGACGTTAAGCCAATGATAATACTCTTAAAGTCACGTTTTCTCAGCTCCAGGTTAGAATACTGAACTACTGAGAAGCTGCAAGTCCTTTCAACTGTGTTCCTCGGAACGTAGGTTGGAAACCTACATTATAATTTACATATGGAAGATCGTGGAGGGTCTGCTCGCAAACCTGTACACCGAAATCATTCCGTATGAAAGCAAGACTTGGTGGACGGTGCAAAGCACCTCCAGTAAAAAAAATAGGGACGTAAACTCGGTAAGTGTTAGAGGTTCCCGACTTTTCATCACTCTATCTTCGTGCATAAGGAAAATTACCAATGTTCAGATATCTGGTTGTCTAGAAGAGGGAACTTGAGAAGTTCCTTCAGTCATTTCTTTACCAGTCGGGCTGTGGTTCATATACTGGACAGCGTGCGATGAGCAGTAACAGCCTGGTTGATTAGGCCTTGGTTCACCAGAAGGCCTGGACTGGGATCGGGACTCGGGGGCATTGATTCCCAAGAACATTCTTCAGGTACCACTATCATTCAAGTTATTCCACATTTCAATTCATCTGAGATCAAAGAAATACTTCCATAAGTACACTAAGAGAAAACATAGTAAGTGTCTGGAGCCCAAGACTGTTCAGCGGTAAAAAATCAGCAAAAATGGTTATAATTGACCATAATTTTTAAAGGGGTGGACAGGTAAGCCAGCGGAAGGCCTCGGTCAGATGACCAAAAGCTCCAACGGCGGGTCATCATCTGACTAAGACCCGCGAACACTTGTCCTGTTTCCTGACGAACCTTACCTAACCTAACCTGTTCAGCGGCCTCCAACAGGCATAAAGGAAATTACCAATAGACCCTTGGCTACCTTCAAGAGTAAGCTGGACAGATACCTTAACCCGGGATGTGGTTCGTACGTTGGACTGCGTGTGGCCAGGAGTAACAGCCTGGTTGATCAGGCCCTGATCCACCAGGAGCCTGGGCCGCGGGGGCGTTGACCCCAGAAATACCCTCCAGGTAGATCCCTATAACACACGTGTGCCTTCAGCTTTCACCTGTGGCCGCTTTGACAGTCACACATGGGTGGACAGCATTTGATACATTACCACACCACTAATTAATACATGATCCACTGTAGTGAGTGCTACAGTGGATCATGATGTGGGTAGTGAGAGGCAGTGAGTGCTGCAGTGGATCATGAAGTGGGTAGTGAGAGACAGTGAGTGTTGCAGTGGATCATGAAGTGGGTAGTGAGAAGCAGTGAGTGTTGCTGTGGATCATGAAGTGGGTAGTGAGAGACAGTGAGTGTTGCAGTGGATCATGAAGTGGGTAGTGAGAGACAGTGAGGTTGCAGTGGATCATGGAGTGGGTAGTGAGAGACAGTGAGTGCTGCAGTGGATCATGAAGTGGGTAGTGAGAGACAGTGAGTGTTGCAGTGGATCATGGAGTGGGTAGTGGGAGACATTATGTTCTAAGAAGCAGGATAGCAAACCACTTGGACTCCCAAAAATTGCACAACCCAGGGCAACATGGTTTCAGAGCAGGTCGCTCCTGCCTCTCGCAACTACTGGACCACTATGATATGGTCTTAGATGCATTGGAAAACAAGCAGAATGCAGATGTAGTATACACATATTTTGCAAAAGCCTTTGACAAGTGCGATCATGGTGTAATAGCACACAAAATGCGTGCTAAAGGGATAACTGGCAAAGTAGGCAGATGGATCTTCAACTTCCTAACCAATCGAACACAAAGAGTAGTGGTAAACAGAGTTAAATCGGATGCTGCCATAGTGAAGAGCTCTGTCCCACAAGGCACAGTACTCGCAACTATCCTGTTCCTCATTCTCATATCAGACATAGACAGGGATGTAAACCACAGCACTGTATCATCCTTTGCAGATGATACTAATTATTATTATTATTAGTATCAAATAGAAGCGCTAAACCACAGGGGTTATACAGCACAGATGATACTAAGATCTGCATGAGAGTGTCATCCATTGAGGACACGGCAAATCTCCAAGAAGATATAAACCAAGTTTTCCAATGGGCAACAGAGAACAATATGATGTTCAATGAAGACAAATTCCAACTACTCCGTTATAGAAAACTGGAGGAAATAATAGCTAGGACTGAGTATATTACAAACTCCAATCACACAATAGAGCGGAAAAGTAATGTGAAGGACCTGGGTGTGGTAATGTCCGAAGACCTCACCTTCAAGGACCACAACAATGCCACTATCACATCTGCGAGGAAATTGATAGGATGGATAATGAGAACATTCAAGACAAGAGATGCTAAGCCAATGATGATCCTTTTCAAATCACTTGTTCTTAGAATACTGCTGTACATTAACATCTCCATTCAAGGCAGGTGAAATTGCAGATCTAGAGAATGTACAGAGAACCTTTACTGCACGTATAAGTTCCATCAAACACCTTAACTACTGGGAACGCCTGCAAGCACTAGACTTATATTCACTGGAGCGCAGGCGAGAGAGATATATCATAATCTACACCTGGAAGATTCTGGAGGGACTGGTCCCTAATATGCACACAGAAATCACGCCATACGAAAGCAATAGACTTGGCAGACGGTGCAACATACCCCCAGTGAAGAGTAGGGGCGCCACTGGTACACTAAGAGAACACAATAAGTGTCCGGGGCCCAAGACTGTTCAACAGCCTCCCACCAGCCATAAGGGGCATTACCAGTATGTGTTGTGGGGTTCTTCATAGATTTGGATTACAGACGATGAGCTTGGTTTGGTAGCGAATGAGCGTGATATGGAGCTGAGAGCCTATGCCTGGTCCGCTCGATGCCTACTCCGGATGATACGACTACGCGCCGGCACTGAGGCATTCAAAAGGCAGGCCGATGGGCTAATGCCAGATCACATGGGCAGAGGTTGGAAATCACGTGAACAGCCGTGGTGCAGCCGTTAGAAATACTAACCGCACAAGTAGGCTTCTGGTTGTCTTCAAGAGGGAGCTGGACAGATACCTTAAGTCAGTGCCAGATCAGCCGGGTTGTGGTTCGTACGTTGGACTACGTGCAGCCAGCAGTAACAGCCTCGTTGATCAGGCCCTGATCCACCCGGAGGCCTGGTCATAGACCGGGCCGCGGGGACGTCGATCCCCGGAATGCCCTCCAGGTAGACTCCAGGGGTTAGAACCCATGGCGAGTGAGTGGTAAAACTACAGGCCAGTGCGTAAGCCACTGGACCAGCTAGCTACACTAAGATTAATCCAACTAGGTATATTTATACACCATAGGGAGGTTAGCATGGGCCACCACTGTGACCACAAATGCAAGTTTTTACAAATGAATCTCCTCCCAGCGTGGCCGTGACGAATTCTAGCTCGAGTCATTTCAAAGTCAGCTAGCCCAGTGGCTTACGCACTGGCCTGAAGGTTTATGACTCACTCGCCATGGGTTCTAACCCCACCCATACCCTGGTTTGTTTGCAATCATGTTATTACGATTTCGTGAGGCATCATCATTCATCACAGGATGAATGATGATGCCCAGTACACTCGCCCCTCGGGGCAAAAATCAGTTTCTCTCTCTGTGTTTCTGGTCCCTCGCGGGATCTCAGTTTTCCCAGTCAATCTCACAGTATCGGTAGCTGAGTTTTGGTTCTTGTTCTCTCTGCCATGGCTTACAACACGTGAATCATTTCCCTGGTGCTGTGATCATGGTCTTACCCTGGCACTCTGCTGTTTGGTGGTGGATTCTATGTTACTGAACTATCATATTTGTTTCTTCAGACAATACAGTACCTGCCACATACTCCTTCAAATTCCCCATAACCAAGTTCCTTTCTTCCTCAAATCTCCAGCGGCTTCTGACCATCACTGATATTCCTATGATTTCCCATTCTTTTGTACGTATCACTCTGGGAGTTATTTCCTCTCCTACTCTTTCCTTCAAGACTCCACTTTTGTTTGGCCACTTCAAATAACATTCGAGTATGATCTCTGATCCTTCTGTCTCTCACATTTTACTGAGCATAATGTTTTCTTGCTTTGATTTGGGAAAAAAAGTTTCTGGGAAGATTTGGAAGAGGATTCCTAAACTCTTTTATCATTGAGTCACCTTCTGAAATAGGTAGAGAGGCCTCTTCCCTGCTGTTGCTTCACCCTCTCCCATTTCTCCCTTTCCGCCTTTCGTTTGTGTTCTATTCAATCCTCTTCCACAGACTGTCGTAGCTGCTAAATCAACTCAAACTGATTTTTCTTTTCAATACTTAGTTTCTAGTTTCTGCTCTTATGAAGAGAATTCTCAATAATCTTGACTTCTCTTCTACATAAACAGATTTTGCTTGTGTCGCAGTTTCTGTCATATCTTAACTTTATTTTGAGCTCATGCGTTCGTGCATATGTGTGTGTGTACTCATTGGTTTGCACTCTGATCTGTGTTTACGAGGGTTGATACTTAACTCCTGGTCCCTCCTCTAAGATCACTTTCAACGGCATCATTGACTTCTGGCCTCTTGGACCTTAACGAAGTCATTCCACTTTTTCAGTCACCCTGAGACTAAAGAAATACTAACATCCCTGTAACTCATCTGTGTCTTCAGCTTCCACCTGGTCCCACCATAGTCCTGCAATTCCTGGTCCCCTATTACCTTTCAAAGCACTGTTTCCCTATCAGCCCATCACCTTCCCTAATTAAGACTCGTTCAGCTCATCAATTCCCTGTTGTCTTTCTTAGTAATATTTCCTTTGACTTACTTTCTTCAACTTAACCCCTCTTCACTTCAGTCACCCTTCTCCTCACTTCTGATACTTGCCTCGTTGCAAATCTTTGGACCTTTCCAGTTTCTTCATGTGCTTGACCAGGTGTGGGCTCCGTGCTGGGGCCGTATACTGAATGATCGGCCTAACATATTTATAAGATTCTGAAGGATTCTTTATTCAAGTTCCTGAATGCTGTTCTGAGATTTGCCAATATTACATATGCTGCACACATTATACGGTTTTATATGTAAGTCTGGTGATATACTTGGTGTTATGTTCACCCCAGGTCCTTTCCCACTCTGATAATTGAAGCTTCCTCAAGCTGTATCCTGTGTCCGGCGCGCGCGTGCGTTGCGTGTGTGTGGGGGCAGGAGGAAGGGTAGTACGGTGTCTGCCACTCTACGTGACACTCAAGTCAGCAGTGACAACTTTAGGAGAACCAAATTACATTCTTGGTGAAAATGTCCGTCAGCAGCAAGCGAGCAAGCGAGCGAGTGTTGCCGCCGCGTGATCAGCGAGCGAGTGTTGCCGCCGCGTGATCAGCGAGCGAGCGAGTGTTGCCGCCGCGTGATCAGCGAGCGAGTGTTGCCGCCGCGTGATCAGCGAGCGAGCGAGCGAGTGTTGCCGCCGCGTGATCAGCGAGCGAGCGAGTGTTGCCGCCGCGTGATCAGCGAGCGAGCGAGTGTTGCCGCCGCGTGATCAGCGAGCGAGCGAGTGTTGCCGCCGCGTGATCAGCGAGCGAGCGAGTGTTGCCGCCGCGTGATCAGCGAGCGAGCGAGCGAGTGTTGCCGCCGCGTGATCAGCGAGCGAGCGAGGTTGCCGCCGCGTGATCAGCGAGCGAGCGAGTGTTGCCGCCGCGTGATCAGCGAGCGAGCGAGTGTTGCCGCCGCGTGATCAGCGGAGCTGCGCGATCAGCGAGCGACGAGCGTTGCCGCCGCGTGATCAGCGAGCAAGCGAGCGTTGCCGCCGCGTGATCAGCGAGCGAGCGAGTGTTGCCGCCGCGTGATCAGCGAGCGAGCGAGTGTTGCCGCCGCGTGATCAGCGTGGCATTACAACCCAGGACAACTAAAATTCTTAGTGATAAACTATATGACAGTAAACAAAGGTTCACAAAAATAAGACTGTAGATATTCTTGTAGCGTAAGAAGCACAAAGGTAACAGTAATACTAGAGCAGTGTGCTCTTACCTGGCAAATACAAAACATTTGTTGTTTTAAATGTTGCTTTTATTCCATTTTATTTTTCTGTTTACCATCTTTTAGTAATAACGAAAGAATTACCAACAATATGTTAAGTGAAAAGGACACAAAAGCAATGTGACAAAGCTCCTGTAGGGCGAAACGTTGCCACAATAAAATGTCGCATTAGTTGCATCTGTCTTTTTATACTGTCTTTTTATACTGTCTTTTTATACTGTCTTGCATGAAACCCTATCATTGTGTGCGTGTTTATATTTCTTTTCTTGTGTATATGTGAAGTTAATGTTCCTTGATAAAAGATGTCTCCGTCTCCACAAGTATGTGAGAGATCATCCTGAGATGGTGACCTCCATATAAGAGTGACCTCCACATAAGAGTGACCTCAACCTTGCTGAAATATACGCACATTTGATGCCAGTATACTCCCAGTAGTGCTCGAGGCTATCAATGTCCTTCCTAAATGTGCCAGCGCATTTTGGACGTCTTGACATCCCTTGATGGAAAACCAGTCTAGATGATGAGTGTCAATGTTCAATATAGTTTCCAGGTTCTCGTAATGTTAGTGTCAAAGACCAAGAAGCAACACAATGAACATTTAAGACTTTAGTGAAACAATTACAAGAAATGTCTGGTTTGATAAACTGTTAAAAAACACAAAAAATGGAACACAAATGTCCAAAGGTGTTTCCATGAAGTACAAAGGGCTACTTTATTAATAAATTTTTATTAACACACTTACTTCATACATAAGACTAACAGACCTCTAGCTGTCAACAAGGTGAAACGTGTTACATTCCTCAAACACTTGCTGATCAGCCAGGCTGTGGTGCATACGTTAGAGTGAATGCTGCTGCAGTACAAGGACCCCATTAGAAATAAGTTATTTTGTTTGTTGTTTACTGTGAAGTGTTCTTTGTGTTGTTTACTGTGATGTGTTCTTTGTGTTGTTTACTGTGATGTGTTCTTTGTGTTGTTTACTGTGAAGTGTTCTTTGTGTTGTTTACTGTAATGTGTTCTTTGTGTTGTTTACTGTAAAGTGTTCTTTGTGTTGTTTACTGTGACGTGTTCTTTGTGTTGTTTACTGTGACGTGTTCTTTGTGTTGTTTACTGTGACGTGTTCTTTGTGTTGTTTACTGTGAAGTGTTCTTAGTGTTGTTTACTGTGAAGTGTTCTTAGTGTTGTTTACTGTGAATTGTTTGTGTTGTTTACTGTGATGTTTTCTTAGTGTTGTTTACTGTGAAGTGTTGTTTGTGTTGTTTACTGTGAAGTGTTCTTTGTGTTGTTTACTGTGGTGTTCTTTGTGTTGTTTACTGTGAAGTGTTCTTAGTGTTGCTTACTGTATCTCAGACATTATTTCTTCAGGTTGTGTTGTTATGGTATTATGCTGGTGTTGCTTCGTCTTCTGCCAGTGAATCACAACTGTAACACTACATCTTGTCAGTGAATAACAACCGCAACACTGTCAGTGAATAACAACTGTAACACTACATCTTGTCAGTGAATAACAACCGCTACACTGTCAGTGAATAACAACCGCAACACTGCCAGTGAATAACAACGGTAACACTACATCTTGTCAGTGAATAACAACCGCAACACTGTCAGTGAATAACAACCGCAACACTGTCAGTGAATAACAACCGCAACACTGTCAGTGAATAACAACCGCAACACTGTCAGTGAATCACAACTGTAACACTACATCTTGTCAGTGAATAACAACCGCAACACTGCCAGTGAATAACAATCGCAACACTGTCAGTGAATAACAACCGCAACACTGTCAGTGAATAACAACCGCAACACTGTCAGTGAATAACAACCGCAACACTGTCAGTGAATAACAATCGCAACACTGTCAGTGAATAACAACCGCAACACTGTCAGTGAATAACAACCGCAACACTGTCAGTAAATCACAACTGTAACACTACATGTCTTAAGAACATAATAAAGAAGGAACACTGCGGCAGGCCTACTGGCCCATATGAGGCAGGTCCAATTCTCCTTCCGGCTTAAGCCTTAACCTAGTCAGGTCAGGTCACATTCCCTTAAGGAAGGAACACGACACGTGTTTCTACCTCCTTCACTACCTGTGGCAACAGTAGCTACTTAATCTTCCCACTTTTGGTGTATTTCCGGTAATGTCTCCAAGACTATTTGTGAGCCTGGTTAGTGCTCTTAAATACCTTCTCAAAGCTCTCTATCTCCCACAAATCCATGCGAGATCTATGTGAGACTTCCTACATGTTATATTAACACCACAGAAAATCTAGAGCAATGCCGCGGAGGCAACGATCTTCTTAAGTATCCTTCAGGTAAGTAACGAGGATAGTGAGAGATTAATCATTTCTCTCTCATTACTTGTGCTGCTGATGTAGGTGCCCAGCCCGCTGTGTCCTACATGATCACTCTGCAAGTGGGATTTGCTCATCATTACGCTAATGATTCCACGGCAGTATTACCAGCACAGCCAGCACACACTTCCGCTGTACACAACACTGCAGTGGCTGACAAGCGTTACCCACACTGACAAGGAGTCACACCTTGCTGCAGTTAGACCGACATAGCAACAACAGTCAGTGAACCACTTCAAACATACCGTGGATTCAGGTCACTACACTTGATGAAACACACGCACGCACAAACATCCAATGAGTTAGATTAGGAAGTGATGGAAGAAAAATCAATAAAAATACTTTAATGACAGTCATACTAATCTTGGAGGTGGGAGCCAGGAGCTGTGGCTCGACCCCCCTTCCTTGCAAACACAATTCGCTGAATAACAATGTACAAAATAACCACCATGATAACCTTAGGAAAATGCAAAATATTTTTTTTCAGGACGAAAACCTCTTATAGTATTGATTCTTTACTCAAAAAATTATACACTGAAGACAACAGTGATATGATGGAAACCTCGCAACAACGGTATGAACCAATGCTCAGTCATCTTACCAATGTCATCAAAGATCCAGAATTTCCCTTATTAAGTCTGCCTACCCTACAAATTATATCTAATGCAAAACAACCACAGGGGGAAGTTGAATATTAGCTCTAGGCCTTTCGTGTTGCAATCAACACATCAACAGGAGCTTGCAATGTTGCAGAAACAGAGTAGGAAATCCAAGAAGGTCCGTTCATGTAAATGGCTCTCCTTGGGAGAGCAATTCACTCTTTCTGCAACATTGCAAGCTCCTGATGTGTTGATTTCAACACATCAGGAGCTAACATTCAACTTAGCTAACATTCAAATCCCCCTGTGGATGTTTTGCATGTTCGCGACTACTAAATTATATCTTATATAAGCAGATATAAAGAAGATGGCCACGCACGCCTAACGTGGACCTTATTCCTGAATGAAGCATTTAAAAACAAATACAAACTACCATTAGCACGAGCATTCAGTATTCGGAGGAGGAATTTACATTTTACTTAAATCCCTGAACCCTTAGCAGACGTAGCCCCTCTTCAAAAAGAAAGCGGAAGAGCGAAGACAAAAACTTATAGAGCAGAACTACCACCATCACACACCATAACAGTCTTTAAAGGTGCCGCCAAGACGCCAACTTACCGGACTTTATGGCCGAACAGGTGCAAGATCATGACATTTGGTGAAGAGGGATGGTAGGCTGGACACACTGGTTTGTGATAAACTACAGGTATCGACAAGAAGAAAGAGCTAGAAGTAAACAATACACAGAATATATTGCTAGAAGAGCACATAAGCAGCATGACTTCGGCAGCCTATACAAGACTAGCAAATCTGACAATACTCTTCAGGAATCACAACATGGAATCTTTTTCAAATTCTGTACAGTACTTGAGCCAAGCCCATACCTTTGATATACCTTTGAAGAGTTTTGAGAGTTTATCTACTCTCTGAGCCCGGTCATGGGCCAGGCTCGTCTGGTGCCTGCCTGGTCAACCAGACTGTTGCTGCTGGAGGCCCGCTGCCCCACATATCCATCACAGCCTGGTTGATCTGGCACCTGGTGAAGATACTTGTCCAGTTTCCTCTTGAAGGCTTCTACACTGGTTCCAGCCATGTTTCGGATATCTTCTGGTAAGATGTTGAATAGTCTAGGACCCCGGATGTTAATACAGTGCTCCCGTATTGTCCCCACCGCACCCCTGCTCCTCACTGGGTTTATTTTACACTTCCTCCCATATCTCTCACTCCAGTATGTTGTTATGGCAGTGTGCAGATTTGGAACCAGGCCCTCAAGTACTTTCCAAGTATCATGTATCTCTCTCTCCTCCGCTCCAATGAGTACATGTTCAAGACTTGATGTAGATGAATTGTTCAAAGAACCGACAAGTTGTTAAATTAGACACATATGCAACACTTGGGTATCTTTATTGAGGAAAACGTTTCGCCACACAGTGGCTTCATCAGCCCAATACAAAGTAGAAAGTTGAAAGGAGAGGAGGAGTTTGAGGTAATCAGTCCCTCGGCCTGGAGTCGATGTGTTCAGTCCATCAATCTTGAAGCAAGTACAGCATAGGGCAAATAGAAGTTGCTTATATACTGTCTACAATATACTGTCTACAGTATATAAGACACATATGCAACATATTAGACACATATGCAACCCCAAGTGTTGCAAATGTATCTAATTTAACATGTTCAAGACTTGAAGGCGTTCCCAATAATTTAGATGTTTCAATGGCTCAATGTGAGCCGTAAACGATCTCTGAATTTGTTCCAGCTCTGATATTTCTCCTGCCCTGAACGGGGCCGTCAGCACTGAGCAGTAGTGTTGTGATCTTTGTCTTGTTATGGTCTTTAAAAGACAGATCAGCAGACATAATTATTCCCAAGTCCTTTACGTGTTTCTTTCGTTCTATGTGGTGAACCTCTTGCGTTTTGTATATCGTGTTCCTTTTGAGTTCTTCATTCTTAGAATATGTTGCACCAACCTGACGACCCCACCTAACTAAATATGTTCAAAAGCTTGAAAAAGTGAAATGGTGGCAACCCTACTTATCCTAGAGTTGAGAAGGGCACATCATGATGAGAGGCTAAAGGAACTGAACATGACCACCCTAAAAGAGAGGAGGACAAGGAGGGTCGGCATGATTACCATACACAAAATACTCGAGAGGAATTGATCAGTCTTATAAGGACAAAGTTTTTACAATGCGAGCAGGAAGTACGTGAAAACATAGAAGTTAAGAACATAAGAAAGAAGGAACACTGCAGCAGGCCTACTGGCCCATGCGAGGCATGTCCAAGTCTCCCACCGGCTTAAGCCAATGCCCCGACCCATCCAGGTCAGGTTACATTCACTTAAAGAAGGAGCACGGCATCTGACCTAGTAGCACAAGCTAGTCAGGACCAACTCACACCCACCCGCACCCACTCATATATTTATCTAGCCTTTTTTTAAAACTACACAACGTTTTAGCCTCTATAACTGTACTCGGGAGTTTGTTCCACTCATCGACAACTCTATTACCAAACCAATGCCTTCCTATATCCCTTCTGAATCTGAATTTATCCAACTTAAAACCATTGCTGCGAGTCCTGTCAATACTAGATATTTTTAGCACGCTATTTACATCCCCCTTTATTTATTCCTGTTTTCCATTTATACACCTCAATCATATCCCCTAATTCTACGTCTTTCTAGAGAGTGAGATTCAGGGCCTCAGTCTATCCTCATAGGCAAGATTTCTGATACATGGGATCAACTTAGTCATCCTCCTTTGTACGTTTTCCAGAGCATTTATATCCATTCTGTAATACGGTGACCAAAACTGTGCAGCATAATCTAGATGAGGCCTAACCAAGGATATATAGAGTTGAAGAACAATCTGAGGACTCCTATTATTTATGCTTCTTGATATGAAGCCAAGGATTCTGTTCGCTTTTTTGCGAACACTTATGCACTGCTGTCTTGGTTTTAGATTACTGCTAACCAGAACTCCTAAATCCTTTTCGCAATCAGTAGTATTAAGATCTACATTATTTAGTTTATATGTGGCATAGTTATTGTCCTGTCCAATATTTAGAACTTGCATTTATCTATATTAAACTGCATCTGCCACTTCTACGACCACTGCATCAGTCTATTCAAATCTTCCTGGAGTGCTCTAATGTCCTCATTTGAATGAATTGGACGAGCCTATTTTGGTGTCATCGGCAAACTTGCTTATGTCGCTATTTATTCCCTCATCTATGTCGTTTATGTAGATTGTGAACAACAAGGGGCCCAATACCGACCCCTGTGGAACACCGCTTGTGAGCTTCCCCACTCTGATTTCTCTCCATTTATGCAAACTCTCTGCTGCCTATTTGTCAACCATGCCTCTATCCAGGAAAAAATTTCTCCTCCTATTCCGTGTGCCTTAATTTTCCTCAGTAGTCTCTGATGTGGGACTCTATCAAAAGCCTTACTGAAGTCCATATAACAATATCATATTCATTACCATGATCTACCTCCTCAAACACCTTAGTGAAAAAAGTTATTAAATTGTAAGGCAGGAACGCCCTTTTGTAAAACCGTGCTGAGATTCGTTGATTAATTTATACTTTTCAAGATGGCTGCGAATTCCTCGGCAATTATTGATTCCATAAATTTTCCACTTTTGGAGGTAAGGCTTATTGGTCTATAGTTCGAAGCTAAGGACCTGTCACCTGCTTTGAAAATAGGTATTACATTTGCCATTTTCCACTTATCTGGCACCATGCCAGTTTGCAGTGATATGTTGAAAAGATTAGCCAACGGTTTGCTAAGCTCCTCTTTACATTCCTTTAGAACCCTTGCATACAGTTCATCAGGGGCTGAGGATTTGTTAGGTTTTAATTTATCTATTTGCCTAAGGACCATGTCTTAGTGTAGCATGAAAATGCAATAAACTTGACGTGGAAGTGGTCGAGGTGAACGCCACACAATTTTAATAGTAGATATGACACGGCTCAGTAGACCAGCAATACCGGTCCATGAAGATTCAGAGGCTCGGCCAGGAACACACACACACACACACACACACACAGCCCCGGTGGCCTGGTGGCTAAAGCTCTCGGTTCACGCACGGAGGGCCCGGGTTCAATTCCCGGCGGGGCGGAAACATTTCGAAGTGTTTCCTTACACACACACAACATGCCTAGTGTCTAATCAACATGTGCCTAGGACAAAATGGTAACCAACACACAACACAACACACACACACACAACACAACACAACACACACACATGACAAATTAATTTGTATATTTCGGCTTCCAAGTGAGGTTTCCTGCACCAGAAGAGGATTCATACACATTTACAGCACATTAAGGAAGTGGGGAATGGGTGGGGAAGAGAGGACAAGGTGGAGGGGAGAGGGGTGAAGCAGAGGAAGGAGTATAATGTTGAGAGTGTTATGGTCCTGTCTTACACTCACGATCAAAGTTCATATTAAGACATGTATCACTCACGCTTGACACACACGTATCTTCTCACTCACCTTTTACACATTATTAAAATTTACAACTTGAAAATATTACAAGGACTCTTTCAATATCTGTACATTGAATTGAAACCTCAGATGATGGCCTGATCGACCAGGGTATTGGTGCCAGCCGCATGCAGTTTAACGTATGCAGCACAGCACAGTTGCTCAGGAACTTAATAAGCGTAGCTTAGTAAATATGAATCCCACTTATACAGTATTTGAAGGGAGAGAGTTGGGAAGTTTTGAATTCTATCTGCCCGATTATATTTATCTCTTACCTTTACCCTGGATGAGTTTGGAGAGCTCTTCCATTCCTGGAGCCCTGCCCTACCTTGAACTAGTGATGCTAGCACCAACAGCCTGACTGAGCAGGTTATCAACCAGGCGGCCTGGTCTGGGATCGGTCAGATGGGTCGATGACCTGAATCGACTACAAGTAGACCAGTGATTCCCAAAGTGGGCGGTACCGCCCCCCACCTGGGGACGGTGGGAAGATCCAAGGAGGCGTTGAGTATAAAGGGGCGGCAGGGTGGCAACAGAACTAAGGGAGCGTTTATTTTACAAAATACCAGACTGAGTGAACAATCCATTCCTAGATATCAGCAATGAGAAACAGGAATGGTGGAGGAAGAACTGATTTCACTCCAAAATGACATTGAACTGAGGCCAAAGTTCAAAAAATCATATAAAGATTTTTGGTAACAAAAAATTTCTGACTGCTACTCTGCACTGTAAAACAGTCAAGATGACTCTGTTGCTTCCCAACATTATATTTAGTAGAGCGAGGCTTCAGTACAGTCGCCAAGCTTCTTTCCAAGCAAAGAAACACACTGAAAATTACTGAACGTGGGGATGTAAGACTTGTTAGTGTGGTCAAGACTGATGTTGAGACGCTGATGTTCCTGCGCCAAGCACATCCATCTCATTAACACTGTCAACACAATGTACTTACTGATCAGATGTAAATTTACCCTTTCGTATTGATATACCTTTGATATACCTTTGAAGTTTCGAGAGTTTATCTACTCTCTGAGGCCGGCCATGGGCCAGGCTCGTCTATTAAATAAATTGGTTTACTATGTATGTTAATTTTTATTTGTGAAATAAATAAGCTTGTTCATAGTGTTAGATTAGTTGTTGTTTTGAATTTGCAGTGAACCTAAAACAAAGAAAGAGGTTCGTTCGTATGTGTGTGTGGGGGAGGGATGGAGCGCTAGGTATGT
>WNWK01004217.1:0-15000 GCA_009830355.1 Cherax destructor | reverse complement strand
GAACTGCGTGCAGATAGCACCAAGAGCCTCTTTGATCAAGCCATCAACTAAGAGGCCTGTCCTGGGACCCAGCAACAGGGGCAGTGACCCCCGCAGATACCCTTCAGGAGGAGAGCTGGTGGTGGTACTGGGAAGTAGTGGCAGTGTTGAGAGGTGGGTCGTGACACAAGTCAACATTCCTGCTACACTAAGATATTTCCTCCTGCATCAAGCTAGCAGCTGGTCACTCAACTCATATTACCTGTGTCTCATACCTCCTGTGTCTCATACCTGCTTAATATTGCTTCTCACCCGTCCTCTCCTGACACCAGAGCTTTCTCATAGCCTTCACTCCTTGCATATTCACACACTCATACCAAGAGCTAGGACTCGACCCCTGCAACCACATATAAGTACACACACACGCCCCGATGGCATGGTGGCTAGCGCTCTTGCTTCACGCACGGAGGGCCCGGGTTCAATTCCCGGCGGAGCCGAAACATTTCGAAGTGTTTCGTTACACACACACACACACACACATACACACAACAGGCCTAGTGTCTAATCGACATGTGCCTAGGACAAAATGGTAACTAACTAACACACACACACACACGGGGCCAGGAGCTATGAATCGACCCCTGCAACCACAACTAGGTGAGTACACACACTGGTGACCTACACTTTAAACCCACACTCCCTGGTGACCTAACCTTAACACCCACACTCCCTGGTGACCTAACCTTAACACCCACACTCCCTGGTGACCTAACCTTAACACCCACACTCCCTGGTGACCTAACCTTAACACCCACACTCCCTGGTGACCTAACCTTAACACCCACACTCCCTGGTGACATAAACCTCCCACCCACACTCCCTGGTGACCTAAACCTCACACCCACACTCCCTGGTGACCGGATGTGCCTCTGTGGTAGACTGTTCCCAGTAGTTATTATAATCTTACGTACCTGTTACTCACTGATTTCGCAGCGTATATTTTCTACCAGTCTTCCATCTGACTTTCCCGGCCAGAGTTACCAACACAATGGCTACAAGAGGCCAGGGTCCTTTGCTACACTTTACTCACTTTACTAACTAATCCATTACAGTAATCACATTTTCATTACAGTATAAGTTTTTCCTGTAGCTGTTTTGATAACATATGCTGGATGTATTAATGATTTTGCTTAGGAGACAATAAGAAATGCTGGAATTTGCCTGGTGCCAGAGTTGTCCAAGATCTTTAGAGCTACGTCTACTTTCTCTGCTGTGACATTGCTGCTTGTGCCTTCAATACATGCACAGAATATCTGGCACTGGAGTTCCCACCTCTCACCAAGAAAATGCAGCTCCAGAGACACTGGCACTGTAGACTTTTTCAAAATGGATATAAACGAAAAATATAATTTGGTACATAAACCTAGACAGCACTGCAAACAAGAAACTGAGAGGTGAAGACAAATACTAGAGACAAAACCATATATAAACACCACAGTGTAGACAAATCTCGCAGGCATGATAATAAATGTGATATTCCCAGAGGAATATCAATTGCTGGGACAGAAAGAGCGGGGTAGGATGGGTGGCACTCCTTATTAAATATGTGTGGAGATTCTTACAGCATTTGGACATTAGAGAAATACAATTTCTGGATCAAAGATGGATGAGAAATCATCCTGTTTCCTATGTTTATGTTTATTTATATTAATAAAGTACAAACCTATATAGATAAAGATTTTACTAGGCTAAGAAATTAATATGAGCTGAGGTATGATGGATAACAGCTTTTACCTTGCAAAATAAAGGCAGGAATTATTGAAAGAGAGAGAGAGAGAGAGAGAGAGAGAGAGAGAGAGAGAGAGAGAGAGAGAGCAATTAAACAGCTGCAACTACCTGGGTTGCACTCAATAGCACATTCACTAAAACAATGTAGTGAGCAACACTTACGGATGAAGAAGAGGTAGGGCGACCAACTTGGCTATGGCTCATGTCTTACCTGCAAGATAAACCAATAACCTTAGGTACAAATATTAAAATAAACATTTACTTGAACCCTAACACAGGTATATCACAGGTTATCTCTCACGACTAACTAGTTTATCATATTGTGAACCCTTGATGGTTTTCCAGGATATTTTTCCTCTCTCAGCCCGGCATGGGGCAGGTCACACAACATACTTCTGTGATCATAACATCAGTCATGAAGAGTAACACCAGTATAGTGGGCAGAACACATGGGGATTTTTATACTACCTGGAGTCTAACCTCTGGCCTGATTGACCAGGTTGTTGCCAGTCACGTGCAATTTACCATATGTACCACAGCCCGGCTAATCAGGAACTGACTAATGTTATGAAATCCTCCCTCAAGGAGAGGGCCTCGATGCTAGCATATGACTCTTGATTCGAGTAACTAGAACTACCCTCCCCTTCCTCGAATTAATATTAACTACCTCCTAATCCCCAGGTGCTGAATGACCCCTACGGATTTAGCCCTTCGTAATTATATCTGTACAGACACTGCCTTGAAAACCTAACTGATAAGTACTACTCGCAGGTGGTAGCATCAACGACGGGTGATGTCAACAACAGGTGGCATTATCAACAGATGGTATAATCAACGACAGGTGCCAGCATCAGACAGGTGGTATCGTCAACTACATGTGGCATCAGTGACAAGGTAGCAGCATCAACAGGTGGTATAATCAATGACAGGTGGTAGCATCAACGACAGGTGATAGCATCAACAACACCTGGTATAATCAACGAGTGTTGGTTCTGGCTCTGGTGGAAATCTCAATAACACCAAAAACCACCAGCAACGGAAACCTGACTATTCTCGGGGCACCTACAAATACTACACGACTGGCACTAACAGCAAGGAAACTTGCATATACGTATAACCATCCCAAGAAATTTCAAACTCTCCTGGATAAAGGCACATGCCGCTTCAGGTCCTACAAGGTCTTTCACCCAAAAATGTGCCGTAGGCCAGTAAATAAAGGACAATGTTATGATTTAAATTGCGCGGCCTTCCACAAGAAGTGTACGAGGCATGTAAAGCCTCATTAAAGCCAATCTGAACATGAACATGCGGAAAAGAATGGCTGAATATGTTGAGAATGTATCATCACTTAGGAGCCATGCTGGACTGGAATCCAAACCAGTGACGGGCCCCTCAGGGCAACAGATACAACGTCTAGTCTACAAGCCCACCAGCACAGCAACTAGCAATATATCTTTGTGTTTGCAAATGTTCAAGATCTCAAACCAAGAAAAAACAATAAAATATCAATTAATTATTAGTGGTCTCGAAGATTCAAATTCTATGCTTGCAGCTTTCAATGAGACTTACATAAAAGACTACTTTGATAATGAAATGTGGATTCCAAGGTACAATCCATTTAGATGCGACGGAAAAAACATGCAACAAGGGGGATGGTGGTTGACCTGTATGTTAAAGAATCACTCGTATACACTACTGAACACCAATATTGATGTAGTCAAAGTTTTGGCAGTCAAAATCGGAAACTAGAACGTAGTTGTGTTTGCGTATAAACTACCGGTTAAAACTTCCCAGAAGTTCAAGGACCAGTTACTGGAGATCGAGCATTGTTTTGAAAGCCACCAAACCCAGCCCTAAATATCCTGCTTCTGGGCGACTTCAACTTGAAGCCCCTCAAATGGAAAGATTATTTATTCGTTTTGAAGGAAAGCCAGAGTTACCTCAAATGGAAGAAAGTAACAAAGACTAACTGCAGAAACACTCCCTGGAACTAATGTGGAGGAACAATCTCACACGACAGAATTATTAAACCTCTGCATTAAATTCACCTTAAGCCGCTGAGCCGACCAGACTGGAAACACCCTAGATCTCATATTTACCAACAATATATAAAAGCCTGGTCCGGAACATAACGGTGTTGAAGACTGCATTTTCAGACCACCACACAATCTGTTCAGAGCTGCGACCACAGTCGCCTGTGGACAGAGAAACAATCATGAAGACGATTTAAAAAATTCAACTTTAACAAGAAAATCAAATGGAAGTAAATAAAGCATGACCTTAATGAGACACACTGGGGAGACGATATGACTGCCGCCATTCTAAACCATTTCTTGGGGAGACTGAGCTCACTGACGCTGCAAGTATGAACTAGACACTTACCTATACAGCAAACGAGATGCACGAAAGGAAACTCTGGCTAGAGAAATGGAGAACTTGGAGCACTGATGCAGTGGTCGGAGAAGTGGCAGATGCAGTTGAATATATAGACAAATGCAAAGTTCTAAATGTTGGACAGGAAAATAACCATGCCACATATAAACTAAATAATGTAGATCTTAATATTACTGATTGCGAAAAGGATTTAGGAGTTCTGGTTAGCAGTAATCTAACACCAAGACAGCAGTGCATAAGTGTTCGCAATAAAGCTAACAGAATCCTTGGCTTCATATGAAGAAGAATAAATAATAGAAGTCCTCAGGTTGTTCTTTAACTCTATATATATTTGGTTAGGCCTCATCTAGATTATGCTGCACAGTTCTGGTCACCGTATTACAGAATGGTTATAAATGCACTGGAAAGCGTACAAAGGAGGATGACAAAATTGATCCCATGTATCGGAAATCTTCCTATGAGGATAGACTGGGCTGAATCTACTGAAAGGCGTAGAATTAGGGGGGATATGAATGAGGTGTATAAATGGAAAACAAGAAAAAATAATGGGAATGTAAATAGCGTGCTTAAAATATCTAGCCAGGACAAGACTCGTAGCAATGGTTTCAAGCTGGAAAAATTCTGATTCAGGAAGGATATAGGAAAGCACTGGTTTGGTAAAAAGAGTTGTGGATGAGTGGAACAAACTCCGAGTACCGTCATAGAAGCTAAAACGCTGTGTAGGTTTAAAAATAGGTTAGATAAATACATGAGTGCGTGTGGGTGGGTGTGAGCTGGACCTGACTAGGTTGGATCAGTGGCTTCAGCCGGTAGGTGACTTGGACATGCCTCGCATGGGCCAGTAGGCCTGCTGCAGTGTTCCTTCTTTCTTATGTTCTAGACTGTTGAACAGTTAGGGCTGGCCAGTACCCACAAGAACCAGTCACTAGACTCCTGAACAGTAAAGGCTGACCTGTACCCACAATAACCAATCACTAGAGACTGTGCTAAACAGTCAGGACTGGCTAGTACCCACAAGAACCAATCACTAGAGACTGTGCTAAACAGTCAGGGGTGGCCAGTATCCACAAGAACCAGTCACTACACTGTTGAACTGTCAGGGCTGGTCAGCACCCACAAGAACCAGTCACTAAAAACTGCTGAACAATCAGGGCTAGCCAGTACCCACAGGAACCAGTCACTAGAGCCTGTGTTGAACAATCAGGGCTGGCCAGTACCCACAAGAACCAGTCACTAGAAACTGTGTTGAACAGTTAGGGCTGACCAGTACCCACAAGAACCAGTCACTAGACTGTTGAACAGTCAGAGCTGGCCAGTACCCACAAGAACCAGTCACTAGAGACTGTGCTGAAGAGTGAGGGGCGACCAGGTTAATCCAACAAAGTCTTGGTAAAAACACTGGTGATGTGATAACCCAAGATGTATGCACTTCACAATAGCTTACACTGAGTACCAATCATCTTACACTTTACAATACGGGAGACGATTCCTGCCTTGAACATTTCCAATTTGAACAGCCTCTCTTATTTATTTAAACAAATAACATCTCTACCAGTTAAAAATAACAAATTTATAAGAGTCCCAAGCTTCCAAGTAATGGAGAATGTGTTTAGAGAATGCGGATTTCCGCAGGTCAAGGAAGTTAATCCCTTTGTTGACACTCCGTTTTCTGTACGTATAGAAAGAGATTCAAGAGAACGGTAAAGACAATGTAGGTGGGAGACAACGACATTTTTTATTACATAATAATAATAATAATAATACTTTATTGTGACATGGTACAATGATACATGGTAGACAAGATATATTTCTTAATGAGATGTACATGCCAAAAGCCCCTAATATTCTGTGCATTGCAAACATAGATTATTTTATAAAGCGAATATATCCTTTAATATTATTGTTCTAATAAACAACTGATTTATTAAGCGTATGTTCAAAATCTACAGTCTAAGTGTCAGCAAATATAAAAACGGCATGATTTCAAGGACCCATAATGGAAATAAGTCACTTTCTCCGACTTTTTTTGGGGCTTTATATGTACGTATACCTGAATAAACTTACAGGGAACTTGATAACGTCCTTGTGAATGATCAACCAGGTTGTAACAGAGATAAACACCTAGATGTATATATCTTAAGTGAATATATACTGAGTTTACTTTAATCCCTATTTAAGGGCTTAAAACATTCTTGTTTGTTAGAATACTAGTAATTTTCTGGCTAAATGACCCACATACAGGCTTTAAATCTAATTAAATCAGCAGCAACAGCAATAATAATAATCTATGGTGCTTGGGAAGCGAATTCAAATTGATCATTTACTGAGGAGGTTAATCGCAGCGTCCGTCTATTCTGCAGACCGGCCTTGACCAGGTCTTGGAATGTACTTGATCAGCAGCCTGCTGATGTACTTGATAAACAAGCTGCTGATGTATTTGATCGGGAGGCTGCTGATGTACTTGATCAGCAAGCTGCTGATCAAGTACATCTCAAGGCCTGGTCAAGGCCGGTCTGCAGAATAGACGGACGCTGCGATTAACCTCCTCAATAAAAAAAAGTCATATTCTTGCCTGATGATCAACTTGAATTCGCTTCCCAAACACCATAGATTTTTATTCCAATAAAATCATTGACGATGACAGTCAGCATACTCGACATGCACTCTAGCCATCCTGTTAATACTTATGACAATCTACCAGTAACGTACCTATGAAGAGTTTCGAGGGTTCTCTTACTCTCGCAGCCCAGCCTGAGTTCAGACTTTTTTGTTGACTGATAATCAACCAGGCTGTTGCTGCTAACAGCCCGTGTTCTACTACAAGGTTACCACCCGGCGCGTGCTAATATGATAGCAACATCCTCCTCTTCTTATACCTTTGATATGCCTTTGAACAGTTTCGAGAGTTTCACTACTCTCGGAGCCCGGCCATGGGCTAGGCTCAGAAGAATTACACCCGTAGAGTTAATCAGTGTCGTATGTATAGCCAAGGCTGAGGCTCAGTGTAAACACTTGCACGCATCAGAGAATGCAGCAGCAGACTTAACTACACAAAGCTTGCTCACGATAACACGAGGTAACGGCGTATACACACCGAAATTTATATCTCTACCACAAATGATCTTAAACGTCGTTTAATGTCAACACAAAACGCAAATTTGGAACCTAAAACGTCAGTGAAAGCGCTAAAAAATTGAGTTTCTTTTCATGACTGACAGTATGCTCTAGCAGTTCTAGATCTTAACATATTAAGAGGAAGATATACTAAACGAGTCCGTTGTATATCTTATAGAACACAATCACACATCAGTGTGTTGACAATAACAAACAGGAGAGAGACGAACTGAGTCTTGTGTCTTACAGAATATGAACACACATCACTGTGTTGACAACGGCAACAAAGGTGCAGTAAATTTATACTTTTGAAAAAAATATTTGCAATGCTCAGGCTACTTATTATTATTAATTAATATAACAAAGAAGATAAGCACCTCGCCACACAACACAGCACACCTGAGTAAGCAGTTCATATTTTTAAAATAAATAACCAACATTAACATAAGAGTATTATATAAGCAGCACCTGTGGTCATCAAGTTTCTTGAAATGTTTTATATGTACGAACTGAGATACACATGTCTCACAGTGTAGCAGTCAGCTGTGTAGGTATTGGAGCATAATCCCACGTAAATGATCACAGCAGGATAAATACCTTTGATATAATTTTGATGAGTTGCAAGAGTTTTTCTAGTGCCTGGTCCATGTCCAGGCTCCGGGAGTGGGAGACTCGGCACTCATCAAAGGTATATTTCCTGTTTTGTTCCTTAACATGGGATTATACTCCAGCACAACACAACTGACTGCTACACTCGTGCAACATAATTTGTGTTGAAGGGTAACACTTTAAATGCATTTTATGTTATGTCAACAATTATGTGCTGAAACACTTACACTGCACTTAAGTTCGGCAGGAAGGCTTGCATGTGAAAGCAATACCCATGCTGTCAGTGGGCAGAAAATTATACTACACTGAATAAATCTGCCGGTCAAGGAAAGCTTTAGGTAAGCACTGCCGCTGGTCACAACACTGGCTACACTGGAGGTTTAAATGTCCCGGGGTTGTGAGAGTGGCGGTTGAGGCGAGAATGGCGTCTCTCGGGAACGGTTGAGATGGAGCCCCAGTCTCTCCATCCCCTGACGCCCACCTACCTCATCTACCGCCTCCCACAACACTCACTGCTTTACTAATTTCACTCACTTATTTCTTCACAAGCGTGTATAACACTAAATGTATAAAGACGACTATATTTTTTAAAAATGTGCATTTATTCTATAAAAATCCTGACGACACAGAAAGCGAGTTCCCTTCAAAATTTACCCTTAGACATCCCCCGTCCCAAGGGACATGACGTCACATACATTACTCTTAACCCTAACAATGTTAATGTAGATTTATTCAACGATTTTATAGTTTAGTTCACCTAATTATATATAGAAGTTATTAAACTGGTATCACAATATAATGTTAGAAGTAAAGGAAAAACAAAGTGCTAGTGAGATATTGTTGGGAGAAATGGGGAAAATTTCTCCTGATGCGGGTCTTAGCCACGTGACCCACTCAGTGGGCCTTTAAATCATTTAACAGAGACCTAAGCTGGCGCCGCTTACCCAATTTACAATACAAAATCTGAGACAATACAATCACGGTACAATCATTCATATGATAGAATAAGGAGTATGTCAAGTCTATGTGCTCACCAGTGCCAGTCAGAGCAGGTATGAGGCTATTTCCGGCCACCAACCCGACCTGAATAGTTTACCCATTAATGGTTCTGGGAATCATGGCCTCAGCTGCCCGGATTGAGCCCAGGCCTCCTGGCTGACCGCTTGAAGTCACGCTCCTGGTGTTCAATGTACACAGGTTATTGTTGTTCACTATCCAACTGATCGGGAACTACTAGTAGGAAATTATCAAGTTCTATCTTCTAGAAACCTAGGTCAGATATTGATAATTTCCCTTAGATATAAAAAAAAGCTCTGGAGCCTTTATGCTTTTTGAGTTAACTCTTACAGCTCTTGTACCATGGCTTTCCATTAGGATTATTTTACACCGTCTGCTGTAACTCTTATTCTAGTAACTGGACAGATACCTAAAGTCAGTACCCGATCAGCCGGGATGTGGTTCGTACGTTGGACTACGTGCGGCCAGCAGTAACAGCCTGGTTGATCAGGCCCTGATCCACCGGGAGGTCTGGTCAAAGACTGAACCGCGGGGGGACGTTGTTCCACAGAACACCTTCCAGGTAAGTGGTTATTATAGTGCACAGATTTGTAACCAGTTCCTCCAGTAACTGTCATGTGCAAATTATGATTTATCTTTTTTCCTGCTCTAACACAAATATTATAATTTCAAATGACGAGCTTTATTAAGTCCACAGATTTAAAAAAAAATCTTGTCATTGTGTGTTGTTTATCTTCACAGAAGAAAACAGACAACAGTGCATAAGTGTTCGCAATAAAGCGAACAGAATCCTTGGCTTCATATCAAGAAGCATAAATAATAGGAGTCCTCAGGTTGTTCTTCAACTCTATATATCCTTGGTTAGGCCTCATCTAGATTATGCTGCACAGTTCGGTCACCGTATTACAGAATGTATATAAATGCTCTGGAAAACGTACAAAAGAGGATGACTAAGTTGATCCCATGTATCAGAAATCTTCCCTATGAGGATAGACTGAGGGCCCTGAATCTGCACTCTCTAGAAAGGCGTAGAATTAGGGGGAATATGATTGAGGTGTATAAATGGAAGACAGGAATAAATAAAGGTGATGTAAATAGCGTGCTAAAAATATCTAGCCTACACAGGACTCGCAGCAATGGATTTAAGTTGGATAAATTCAGATTCAGGAAGGATATAGGAAAGCATTGGTTTGGTAATAGAGTTGTCGATGAGTGGAACAAACTCCCGAGTACACTTATAGAGGCTAAAACGTTGTGTAGTTTTAAAAATAGGTTAAATAAATACATGAGTGGGTGGGTGGGTAGTTGAACTAGACTAGCTTGCGCTACTAGGTCAGATGCCGTGCTCCTTCCTTAAGTGAATGTGACCTGACCTGACTATGTTGGGGCATTGGTTTAAGCCTTGGACTTGCCTCGCATGGGCCAGTAGGCCTGCTGCAGTGTTCCTTCCTTCTTATGTTCTTATTTTTTCAAACCACATGACCTATTATAAACGATCTCTGGATTTGTTCCAGGATGTTAATACAGTGCTCCCGTATTGTCCCCACCGCACCCCTGCTCCTCACTGGGTTTATTTTACACTTTCTCCCATATCTCTCACTCCAGCATGTTGTTATGGCAGTGTGCAGTGTGCTGGCTATTATATCTTATAATTTCATATTTGACACCTAAGAAACCCTCCTACCCTATATGGGGAGTAGGGGGATGGTGGAAGGGTGGGGTGGCAGCAACCACTGACCACACTAAGGGTAACAGTGGACGGTGACACATCCGCACTACGCTACTCTGAGAACTCTCTCCCTGCTTTAGTTGCTCTCTTGCAACATTGCATAGCTCCTGATGATGCAATGAGAAGTGTGAAAGTACTTGAGCTAAAGATTTCCACCCCCCGTGGCTTGTCTTGCACAGTTAAGATCGCCTGTCTACGATTGTTTGTATATATATATATATATATATATGTCGCGCCGATTAGGTAAAACTTGCGATTTTAGCTTAAATAGCAACGCTCTTCTTGCCATATAAGACAAGCGAAAATTTGTGTATGCAATAATTTCGCAAAAATCATTCTGAACCTAACGAAAAAAATATATTTCATTGTTTGTTTATTAAATTATTGTAAAAGTATCTAAAATATATTTAGTTGGGTTAGGCTAAATTAAATTGCGCTTGTTATAATAAGGTTAGGTAAGTTTTCTAAGATTATTTTGGTTCAAAATTAATTTTTTTTATATCAACATAAATGAAAAATATATATCTTTAAACGTATAAAAGAAAATTTTAGAAAGGACTTAATTTTAGATGAGTTCTTGCTAATTGACCAGTTTACCTATTAGGCACGATATATATATATATATATATATATATATATATATATATATATATATATATATATATATATATATATATATATATATATGAAATACAGTACAACCAGTGTAAAAAATAAATGTATAGCAAAATATGTATAAATTAAGAGAAATCAAGATGTGCAGCAGATGCTGGCCAGACTGTTCACACTAAACTATGATAGATCTTTCTCTCTCGTGGCTCACATACACTTTAGTATATATAAAAAGCTAATATAATGGCTATAATCAAAACAATAATTTTCAAAGGGGTGGACCGGTAAGCCAGAGAAAGGGCTCAGTCAGATGACTAAAAGCTCCTCCCAACTGTGGATCATCATATGACAGACCCACGTCAGGAAACACATTGTCTTGTTTCCTGAGAAACCTTACCTAACCTTTAGTATATACACACGTAATGCACATGAAGTCTATTTTAGACGACGTTTCGCTCCGGATTGAGCTTCATAGAGAATCGTATTAGATAAAAATTTAGCCCTGTGCGAAACGTTGTCTAAAATAGACTTGCTGTTCATAACGTCTCTTCATACGCATTTGTTGCTTCATCAGCAAGATGCGTCCCCCACACCTACCCTTTCCGGGGGTGGGAAGGTGCATTGATGCTCCTCAAGAGCTCTTAAGAACATAAGAACATAAGAATGGAGGAACACTGCAGCAGGCCTACTGGCCCATGCGAGGCAGGTCCAAATCTCCCACCGACTTAAGCCAATGCCCCGACCCATCCAGGTCAGGTTACATTCACTTAAGGAAGGAGCACGGCATCTGACCTAGTAGCACAAACTAGTCAGGTCCAACTCACACCCACCCGCACCCACTCATATATTTATCCAGCCTATTTTTAAAACTACACAACGTTTTAGCCTCTATAACTGTACTCGGGAGTTTGTTCCACTCATCGACAACTCTATTACCAAACCAATGCTTTCCTATATCCTTCCTGAATCTGAATTTATCCAACTTAAAGCCATTGCTGCGAGTCCTGTCAATACTAGATATTTTTAGCACGCTATTTACATCACCTTTATTTATTCCTGTTTTCCATTTATACACCTCAATCATATCCCCCTAATTCTACGCCTTTCTAGAGAGTGCAGATTCAGGGCCCTCAGTCTATCCTCATAGGGAAGATTTCTGATACATGGAATCAACTTAGTCATCCTCCTTTGTACGTTTTCCAGAGCATTTATATCCATTCTGTAATACGGTGACCAAAACTGTGCAGCATAATCTAGATGAGGCCTCACCAAGGATATATAGAGTTGAAGAACAACCTGAGGACTCCTATTATTTATGCTTCTTGATATGAAGCCAAGGATTCTGTTCGCTTTATTGCGAACACTTATGCACTGCTGTCTTGGTTTTAGATTACTGCTAACCAGAACTCCTAAATCCTTTTCGCAATCAGTAGTATTAAGATCTATATTATTTAGTTTATATGTGGCATGGTTATTGTCCTGTCCAATATTTAGAACTTTGCATTTATCTATATTAAACTGCATCTGCCACTTCTCCGACCACTGCATCAGTCTATTCAAATCTTCCTGGAGTGCTCTAATGTCCTCATTTGAATGAATTGGACGGCCTATTTTGGTGTCATCGGCAAACTTGCTTATGTCGCTATTTATTCCCTCATCTATGTCGTTTATGTAGATTGTGAACAACAAGGGGCCCAATACTGACCCCTGTGGAACACCGCTTGTGACACTTCCCACTCTGATTTCTCCCCATTTATGCAAACTCTCTGCTGCCTATTTGTCAACCATGCCTCTATCCAGGAAAAAATTTCTCCTCCTATTCCGTGTGCCTTAATTTTCCTCAATAGTCTCTGATGTGGGACTCTATCAAAAGCCTTACTGAAGTCCATATACACAATATCATATTCATTACCATGATCTACCTCCTCAAACACCTTAGTGAAAAAAGTTATTAAATTTGTAAGGCAGGAACGCCCTTTTGTAAAACCGTGCTGAGATTCTTTGATTAATTTATGCTTTTCAAGATGGCTGCGAATTGCCTCGGCAATTATTGATTCCATAAATTTTCCCACTATGGAGGTTAGGCTTATTGGTCTATAGTTCGAAGCTAAGGACCTGTCACCTGCTTTGAAAATAGGTATACCCTCTTCCCAATAATAATAGTAATAATAATAATAATAATAAAACACTCCCACAAAAATAATGGTGCTCCCAGCCTCAGTTATTTGTCGTACACTGCCATAAAATGCCACTCAATATAAAAGTTTCATTTTTATACCATGTAAATGAATGCCGAGTCTTTTAAAAATAAGATTTTTAATTAAATAATTGAAAAACGAAAAGCGAAATATACGCCTTTAAAAAAATTCCGTTTTTTGTGACGGCTTGTGCTTCACTAACAGAGAAAACGGTGTTAAGGGGAAACACCTCTAGTAGAGCAACCTGCACGTATATTCTAACGTATAAAATGAATAACAATGCCTAATAAGCCACAGTGATCAAATGATTAGCAGATCAAAGACACAAAATAAGTCACTGTCTGACTTTTGGTGGGTTATCCTGGGTAATTTACACATGGTACTATGTATGATAATTGTATTTAGGTGGAGCTGTACGTAAAACTTACAACTACCCAGGAAGGTACTACCGAGGAAGGTACTACCCAGAAAGGTACTACCGAGGGAGGTACTACCCAGAAAGGTACTACCGAGGGAGGTACTACCCAGAAAGGTATTACCGAGGAAGGTACTACCCAGAAAGGTACTACCGAGGGAGGTACTACCGAGGAAGGTACTACCCAGGGAGGTACTACCGAGGAAGGTACTACCCAGGGAGGTACTACCCAGGAAGGTACTACCCAGGGAGGTACTACCCAGGAACTACCCAGGAAGGTACTACCGAGGGAGGTACTACCGAGGGAGGTACACCGAGGGAGGTACTACCGAGGGAGGTACTACCCAGGAAGGTACTACCGAGGGAGGTACTTCCCAGGAAGGTACTACCGAGGGAGGTACTTCCCAGGAAGGTACTACCCAGGAAGGTACTACCGAGGGAGGTGCTACCGAGGGAGGTACTACCCAGGAACGTACTACCGAGGAAGGTGCTACCGAGGGAAGTACTACCCAGGAAGGTACTACCCAGGAAGGTACTACACAGGAAGGTACTACACAGGAAGGTACTACCGAGGGAATTACTATCCAGGAACTACCAGGGAGATACTACCATCGTGTTGTTGGAACCTGAAGACTGAAGACGTTTGTAATGGCAGCAGAACTACTGTAATTTTTCTTTCCTGACTGTATTATTACTTATTTGTAAATTATTTATAATTACCTATGTGTATCTACAGGAGCACACAATGTTAAGGGTGTCCCATCTTCAATAAATTGTTAATTACATTTTTCTTAAATTCCACTGGTTGCAGCATTTACTAGTACATCTTTTTGAGTTCATTACTGTGATGTACCACATTCTTTGTGATGAAAATATTCTAGCATACCTTGGGTTCCATTTTTTCTGTTTACAACTGTGGCCATGTAAGAATACCTGCAGCTGCTTCCGTAGGTCACTGCCCTTGCGGCTCGGTCCCACGACCTACCTATCTAGAGTCTACTGGAGGGTATTCCGGGGATCAATGCCCCTGCGGCCCGGTCCATGACCAGGCCTGCCGGTGGATCAGGGCCTGATCAACTAGGATGTTACTGCTGGCCGCACGTAGTCCGTTTGCACCACAGCCCGGCTAATCAGGAATTGATATG